>JAPSES010060399.1:0-11372 GCA_029822895.1 Maxillicosta whitleyi | reverse complement strand
GTTTGTCGAATAGTACGCGTCATCGTCTTTCGTCCCTCCTCGTTCTGTGATTGGCCCCCAGATCAATGCGAGGATTTGGGCCATGGTCTCAGGCTGTTGAGCAGTTCGAAAAGAACGCGCAAGGCAGCATGGGTACTCCCAGACTAAAAGAGAACAATAATACTGTTCAATTAAAATGCAATGTACATATGAGTCTAGTGTCACAAAAAATAAGACCAATGTTTCCAGTTTCATTACTTTGCGTAGACACATTACTCGTATCCCTGTTTTACTTATGACTGTGTTGAACTTAGTCACCAGAATAATTTCCACCAGGTTGAGTTACTTATCACCCATTCCTTTTTTAACTGATCATTACCCTCATCCTGTGTCCCACAGGGCTCTGATAGCTGGTGGTGGGGCTCCAGAGATCGAGCTGGCAGTGCGTCTGGCTGAGTACTCACGCACACTGGGTGGCATGGAGGCCTACTGCGTGCGGGCGTATGGCGACGCCCTGGAGGTGATCCCCTCAACGCTGGCTGAGAACGCTGGCCTGAACCCCATCTCCACGGTGACAGAGCTCCGCAACAGGCATGCCCAGGGTGACAAGATGGCTGGCATCAACGTCCGCAAGGTCAGTCCAAGCCACTGTTTTTTAGACTTGTCTTTTGGGTATATAGTAACAACAGGTAGTCAGTCTGTTTTTCCATCCAAGGTTTTTGTCCAATTGAAGACTATTCACCCAGTTGTTTTTTGGGATTTTTTTTTTTTCAGATTTCACACATTTTCTTAATGGCTGAATTTCAATTTTAAATTTTTCCTGTTTCAAAGTGTTTTCGAAGTTCAATCAGATTGAATGTGATTTGTCTTGGTTCGATTGAACTACCCAACAGGACATAAATTTTTGTTCATCTAGTTTACACTTATCTTTACCAGGAACTGTAAAATACCAGGAACAGACAAAAAACACAAACATGCCAGCCCATCCTATTTCTATTGGCCGCCATAGGGGAAGGTGGGTGAGGATATTTATGTGGTTGCAGTCTGTAACTTCACTGTGAAATGACACTAAATCCCATAAAATTCATACACTTGATGTTGTTAATGTTTGCAGGCTACACTCTGTGTCAGTCGTCCTCAGTGACAGTGATCTGACACAATTTGAGTTCTGCTACAGAGAATCCAGTCTGTTTCTGTCAGACATGATCCCTCTGCTGGGATAAATGTTGGAAACACTGGGACACACTATCAGATTTTTAATTTAAAATTCTAAATGAATCCCTGGCTAGGCAAGATATTAATTTCTGCCTGGTTTGTTTAATTATGGTTATTTACAGGTTTATGTGGTGTTAAATTGGATGGGTTTGTCTTTTGAAGTAAATGAAAAACTTTCAGTAGAGCTTCAAAATAATGCTGAATTTTAACAGTATTATTTCAGGACATACAGTGAAGTCCCCTCTTTAAAAAGTACGTGTTCTTATTGTCCAAGTATCACATGTGTTTTACAGCTGAACAATTGCAGCTCATGACAGGCTTGAATTATTAATATATATATATATATATTACATGAATTTCCTTTCCATCCAATTTTCCGTGCCTTTCACAGTGTGTGTGTGCACATGCGCGAGTGCCCAGACTTTTGCACAGTGCCACAGTAATATTTTTATTTTTTTTATCTTTGTTTCATAAAAAGTAATGCATCAATGTTTGCTGAAAATATTGTACTTTTTTCCATTTCCTAGAGAGACTGCGGTAACATCTCCTAAATTAAAATAAATCACTAAAATCTGGTATTTTATCAAGGAGTGCCCAAACTTTTGCTTAAGACATAAGTTTTTGGTCAAAGATAAAGAGGCTGCCTGAGTTGAGTGTTGTTATTTTTGGTAGATATATTACCCCTTGTACACTTGACACGTGTATTTTTGCCATAAACTGAGTGAAATGCTGTGGAATTCTGCCTCTGCAGTATTTTTCCTTTATGCTGCATGTGTTACCAAAGCCCCAGCTTTGAAATGACCAGTTTACATGTTGTGTGTGACAGGGAGGAATCTCCAACATCCTGGATGAGCTGGTGGTGCAGCCTTTGCTGGTGTCAATCAGCGCTCTGACCCTGGCCACAGAGACAGTCCGCAGCATCCTTAAGATTGATGACGTGGTAAGATTCATATCTCAGACGCTCTTTTAGGTTTAGAAAGTACACTACACAAAAGAAAAAGGGAAGAGAAGGCTGATAAGAGCAGCCTCAAGTACGTCTGATTTTTCTGAATCTGGTTTGTCTTTTTGCAGGTGAATACTCGATAAGTGGCGTCCGTCTGTCCATGGACTTCTGTCATTAAGCCTGTTCGTATCAGAGGACTCTGTCAACATCCATCTGCTCAGACTTCCACTGTAGTTGTTACGTTGCATAATTTAATAAAAAAAAAAAAGGCTTGTTGTTTGTTGACACTCCAGCTGTTGTCTGTGTGAGTCATTTTTTAAAGGTTAACTTTAATTATTCCTGTAATGAAATTCAGTCTGCATTTTACCCATCCTACTACATGCATACAGCAGATAGCATTAGCAGATAACGCACACATTGGTATCAGTAAGCTGCCATTGAAGACACTCGGGGACAAACTCTAGGTCTTCATCAGCACTATGGTCAGGTGCACTGACAAGAGAATTAACATATGTACCATTTGTACTTTTTTTTTTTTTTACCTACTTTAAAATAGAAACGCAATACATGTATTTTGATATGATTCTACCTTATCGGGTGTTTTGCTTAAACCTGAACCCAGTCTTCTGTAACTCTTTCATTCTGCATTTTGTTGTGGTTTCCATCTAATGCGCTTCTATTTTCCTCGTGCTTGAACTCAGTCAATATTAGATGCTTTAATGCACACATGTAGACAATAACTTTGTAAGTTTGTTTCCTTTTTTTATACACATTTGACTTTTATTGACTACACTTCTTTAAAGTATTGAAAAAAGCATGTAGAGTTGAATTGTTTATATACAGAAACTGAAATTATAACAGCTGGATGGAACACCGACAAAAACACAATCCATATTTACTACAAGGATCTTTTCCACTTTTGTAGTTAGTGTAAATACTACAGTTTCAAAATCTTAATGAAAGATCTTTGACATTACATACAAATAAAAAAATAATTGTAAAATGTTGAATTTAGAGAGCATTGGATCAAATTTCCCTCTTATAGTATAATCATACTCCGTTCTAAGATTTAGTCACTTGAACAAATTGACATTTTTTAAGTCAGATTTTCAATGTAGGGAATGCAATTTACATATAAAAACTAGTTTTTAGTTTGAATACTTAATTCATTTAAAGGCCAATTTATAAGGCTCAACAAATCACACTTGAAATATAAATTAGTCTCAAAAATTAAACATTGAATCATTTTAACAGTCACCAAGTATAGGCTCTGCTGTGTTAAAAAGATTTATTTAACCAACATAATGTGGATAAAAATAGAACATCTGTGAAAGATGGATTAAAAGTAGATTTGAGCAGTTCAGTTACAGCAAGAGGTGTAAATAGAAGGTGAATAAACAAACATGTTAATACAAGATGTGAAAGTTGAGCTCCACATGACAGAATCATGTGAAGTCAAACAAAATCTTTCCATGAAATCTTCATCTACTCAGTGTGTTTGACTGTAGTGATGATCAGAGGAGCCAAGTTTTTACCGTCTTTATTAAGTCCAGGACTAAAGAATGGGAGGAGTTTGTCATTGAAGCAGCAGTCAGTAAAGGAGTAGAGGAGAGCTGCAGAATCTACATCATAAAAGGAGACCAGACCCTCCTCATAATTCACAAACACCACCTTCTGAGGACTAAACTTCAGAGACAGAGGGACGTCGGTATAATCCAGAGTTGCAGACACCTCTCTGTCCATCATCCTAACGACCCAGTGACCATCCTCAGGCCTCGGTATGATCCGTTCCTTCCTGTTGATGGACTCTCTTACCACTCCCAAATCCCACTGAGTCTTTCCTTTGACCTGAACCTGGAAGTAAAATCTGCCTGAAGAAAAACTCTGCTTTCCTAAAACACAGGCATGAATGGAAAACCTCTCTGGTTTGTCTGTTAGATTCTGCTTCACATTATTATGATGAACCTGTTTCTCATCATCAGACAGAATGAGTGCAGGATGCGCGGTATCTGGATCCAGATTTACATCCACAGTGAACTGCTGGACTCCCTTCAGCTCATATTCTGACAGATCCTTCATGAGTTCTTCCTCCAGCTGAGACACCGCTCTCACCACAGTTCCCTCATATGAGGGTGGACGGATGCTGACCTGTTTCCAGACCTTCGTGGGACGTGGGTGGAGCAGCTTCTATGGATGTGAATGTTTGGACAAAGTGGAGGTGGTCTTCAGAGTGTGAGAGCGTCTCCACCTCAGTGCTTCTCTTCTTCAGCTCACAGATTTCCACCTTCAGCGTGTTTCTTTGTGCTTCTGTGCTTTTCTTGGATGTCCTCTAGGAGCTTGTTCAGACTTCTCTGAACCACCTCTATCAGAGTGCTGAAGACCTCAACACCTTCTGCTGTCTCTCTGTCTGCACATTTCATACTCAGGTTCACCGACTGTTGGATCTCCTGGATCTTCAGTTGCCTCTTCTGGATCATCTGCTGGAGTTCAGCCTCTGTCTTCCTCAGCTCCGCCTTCTTTAGTTCATATTTGTCTTTCAGAGGAACAACGTCATGGGTTTTATGTTCTAAAACTGTGCAGAACATGCAGACACATGTGTTGTCGGTCTCACAGAACAGCTCCAGAGGTATATCATGTTTCATACATCCTGTCTGCCAGCTTCTCCACAGGGTCTATCAGATGGTGTCGTTTCAGGCCTGAAAGTGTCAGATGAGGCTCTAGATGAGTGTCACAGTAGGAGGTCAGACACACCAGGCAGGACTTCAGGGCCTTCAGTTTGGTTTCAGTGCAGACATCACAGGGAACTTCTCCAGGTTCGGCAGCTCGTTGCCCTGATCTGCTTTTTGGTTCCTCTTGACTTTTCTGTCTGAACTGGGCAACCATCTCTGCAAACAAAGTGTTGATCTTTAATTCAGGCCTTGTGCTGAAAACCAGATAGTATAATCAGATTGCATCCTAATACTGAAAGCAAATTGGTCATTAGAAATTTACTAAACTTACTTAACCTAAAACTATTCCACAGTAATGGTCTTTCTCCAAAATATAGCTGAATACATTCAATAGTAAAACAAATGGGTTCGATTTTTGAATGCATTTCTTTTCAATATCCTAAATGAATGAAAATATGTTTGATGTTACAGTATATCTTATTTTGAAGAGAAGGCTATGCTTTTATTTTTTGATAAAAGTTTCTCTCACGGCGTCACTTCCGTCCCATCCACGCTCGAGCTCCGTTGCTAAGGAATGCACCTGCTGCTTGGTAACCAACTGACTGTGGACTTCTCACGCTGCTGAACTATCACTGACTAGCTTATCTGACGTTTTTGTCATTTAAAACTGTGCAATTACCTGCGTCATATTCATGGAGAATGCGCACAGGACGAATGTTTTGGTCACGTCGTGTCTGAAAACGCCGGTGGACCCGCACACCAAAGTGCCGTTAGCTTCGTACGAGCGGGAGAGAGTGCTGCCTTACACGGCTACGGGTCATGTGGACAACCGGCACTACGAGAAGGAGGTGAACATACTGAAAATCAATCAATCGAATTTCAATGAAATTTTATTTATGTAGCGCCTCAATATAACAAAAGTTCTCTTATGACACTTTACATTTAGAGCTGGTCTAAACCAGACTCTTAAGCCACTTTACAGAAACCCAACAGAATCCTCCAGGAGCAAACGTTCGGGGACAGTGGCGTGGACAAACTGCTTTTTAACTGGAGCAGTTGGGGTTAAAGAGAAGGGGTTAAAGGAAGAGAAAGAGATAAAGAGATTGGGAGGATGGGGGCAGTATAGGGAGGAGACACATGGATGCACAGCAAACTGAACTACAAACTGTTGAACTACAATTACTGTAGCTACTAGCTAGTATAACTATCAGTAACTAGAGCCAGTGTCCATAACTGTTAATAGTACTAACAGTAAATATACTACTGCAACTGTTAGTATCAATAATAGAAACCTCTTCTATCTACATAACTATAATAAACTATCACAACTATATGGATAAATGAGTGATGACGATGGAGGCAGGAGAGACACAGGACCACAGCAGCAGGTCCAGAGACGATCCAGGGAAAACTTGTAAGTTTAACTAATGATAGTAGATCTGGATCTGGTTAATGTTTAGGTGTGGCAAAAAAAAAAAAAAAAATCACCTTTTTAAAAATGTTTTACTGCTTGTCTTGTATTGGGAAATAACATAAATACACAGAGATAAACTTTAGTCGGGGAATTTCATGTTTCCATCATCTTCAGAAATTAAAGAAGCCTTCTAAACAAATAAATATATTCTAACAAGTAATCATCAGTCAGTAGACTAAGGTATTATAAAGTCTGATGAGAGTGGGTATGGGGGATTTTCTGTAACATTCAATTCTTCCTTTTTGTTTTTTCACAAATAATAATAATTTCACATTCTTCTTCAATCAGTAATGTTGGTCTCACTGGAATAATCCCGATTGGTCTATTTGGTCTAGATAAGAAAACTGTACTGAAGTCTCGCCTTTTTTTTTTTTCACATGAAATTTTCACGATATATGAATGAAAAATTTGGTTGCAAAGAGTCTGTAAGTCTGTATTTAATTGGTCAGAGTCTAATTATTTTAGAGCTTGGTCTGAACAAATGAAAAAAAAAAAAAGCACTGAAATCTCCCTTTTTGTACTTTCATAAATCAAAAGCCATGTTTAATTTATTTGACTTTATGGACATATTTCTTCTTTACACCCTCCAATTCCAGATGTCAACCTCAGGTTCTACCTTATAATAAACATTGTATTGAGTGAATCAGGTACAGATTGTGACGTTGTCCACCTATGAAGCTATTGACAGTTTCAGGTCAGTCTGTGTGTGCCAGAAGGATTTAACATGTAGAACTTGTTGGCCTGACTATTTCTGGATTTCTGTCTTGACTACATCACCAGACGTTCCATTTAGATCATAATCTGAACTAATTTTAGCTCAAATGCACTAAAGGGTCCCTTATGTACGGTGCTGTAGCAGGTCTTCTGTAACCTCACCCCCATCAGGTTATGATGATAACATGATTGGTGTAACCAGCAGACATCTGATGCAGGGTATGTGTCAGTTGAGCTTTCATGCTAAGCTGCCTGCTGTACTCCACCATATGTCCTTGTTACAACAGGATAATAGGCTTAGACCTGTAGCAGCCCGAGTGCCGAGGCACTTGAGCCAGCATGGTGGTTAAACACATATCGCCTGACAGCTTAAAAACAAATACATTTGAGTTCAGAAGTTTACATATGTCTCACTCCTTCATGTCAAGGCCCTTCAATTCTTTTGATACTGTACTTTTCAATATTAATACTTTCTTATTTTTGTCATTGATTTGGTGATAAAAATGTGTAATATTTAGAAATATATGGACTCATTCAGTAATAATCTGTCTTAATCATACTTTCATACCCAAGCAGGTTGTGATGAATTTACAAGTAGAAAATATGGCCTCTGGCTATATTTTCTTATTTTTTTGCTTTTTTATTTTCACTATGTTTTTTTGGTGGAGGAACACTAATAGTGGGTTGCTAAAGTGTGATATAATGAGAATAATTTGGAGCAGTTTCTTCTTTACATGCTTAATATTAGTAATATTAGCTATTTACTACAGTTTTTGCCAAGTCCTGCCAATACCAATAGTTTATCTGTCTTTTAATGAGCAGGAGGAATGAAGAGATAAAACCTTTAGCGATATTCATGTGGTTCTTTTAAATATCTATCGTGTTCTGAATTAACTGAATTATACTGTATATGTTTGCTTTTTTTGCATTAGTTCAAAGCTAATTCTCATGTCACCTCTTCAGCTGGAGTATGAGGACTCAGGATCAGATTTCTGCGATGAGGAATATCTGGAAAAGGGTTCCCCCATCAAAATTAATGACCTCCCAGCATCAAGAGATCGGTTCAATCTCAGTGAAATCTTCTTTTCCAATGAGGAGTACTACAGTAAGCTAGACGAGCTGAAGAAAGCCCATCTCCGCACTATGGCTGAGCTGGAGAGCATGTACCGCCGTAAGCTGGAACTCAAGACTGTGGAGCCATCAAATATGATGACACTTGATGGCAGGCACAGGTGAGTGGTGTTCAAGTGTGATTAATGTAGTTTATTCTGTGGTTCTTCTGTGCTATTTAAATACAACCAATTCAGGAAAAACACAAAAATGGACTGATTGAATCCATGGCAAGAACAAAAGCACCTGAACTCTTTATGGAAGAAGCAAGTGGTGTAGAAAGCCAGGAGGATCGTAGATCAACCAGACCACGCCCTCGCAGATAGAGTCACCATAATGCTGTCAGGGAGATGATACTATGCACCTCAGAGGTACAAGATACAGGAACTCATTTGTTCCCTTTGCCATAAGGCTGCTGAATGAGTTATGGACGTAGGGTGTCTGTTTATTTATTTATTTACTTTACTTTTTGACAGAATTAAGCTGCTCACACTGACAGTGTGTTTGTTTATGATGATAATGTCTGAAATATCAGTGTGTTTGCTTTTTTCTTACTGTTCTATAATCCACTGAAACCACACTGAAGACTGTTAAACCTAATTGCCCACTGTGGGATAAATAAAGTTATCTATCTAGATCTATCTTTCATTTTCTCTTTATTTTCAGGTTTCACTTGCATGTTTTTCTCTCTGTCTTCCCTGAACTTGCTTGTTGTATTTTCCTGTTCACTGTGACATTTAATAATTTGAGAAATAGAATCATGTCTTGTGTTATTATTAAAATAATTAGAGGTCATGTAATGCTTTATTTTGTTTGCTTTCAGAGCGCAATGGGCACATAGCAGCCCAGCAGCTTCGCGGCGTCTGAGGAAGTCCCACTCTGCTGTAGAGCTCAGGATTGGCTCTGGACAGTCAGACTCATCCGATGAGGATGCTGATGCTGCCAGTAGTTATGTGGAGAAAGGCCTGCTTTTCTCTCCCAAAGAACACATCAAGAACATGTGGCTGGATTTCAAGTTGTCCCCTCAGGGCCGTCACATGTCATCCTCTTCATTACAAAGCCTGCCTGGGCACCAGAGGAGGCCAGGAAATGGAAGGTCCAACAAGACTTTGGGCCATAAAGACTGCGACCAAGAGCCATGGAAACACAGGATCACCATTCCCAAACCCTTCCAGATGACGCTACGTGAAGCAGAGAAAAGGAAGCACGGGATAAAGACACGCTCAGAGATTGAAATGGAGAATGCAGATCTGCGACGGCAGTTAGAGGAACTCACAGAATGCCAGAGGAAGTTTAGGGCCAGTCCTGTACCAGCACATGTCCATCTCCCACTTTATGAAGAGCTGCAGGAGCGGAATGAGGAGCGACGGAAAACCATGCGTGACCGTGAAGCAAATCACCTTCAAACTGTCCAGAAACCATTCAGTTTCCTGGAAAGAGAGCGATTGAAAAAGGAGCAGAAACAGCAACAGGACCGGTCCTCAGAGCAGGAGAAAGTCAAGCCATTTAAAGCCAAGTCTGTGCCCAAGTCTGTGTACGCAGCAGCATCTGGGGAACATATGAGGGAGGAGCAGCTGTATCGGTCCATCAAGATACAGATGAGAGCACAGGAGATGCTTCTTAGTGCTTCAATGCCTCCCAGCATGCTTGCACGGCGACTCAGTGACCGCAAGAAGACCAAAGATGGAGAAGACGGTAAATTCTCTCACAGGCCACAGATAAACAAGGAGGTGCCTGATTTTGATGCCAGTTACAGACGTTTCAAGAAGCATCTGGAGAAACAAAAGGAGGTGAAACCGACCACCGCATGTGAGCCCTTCAACCTAAAGACATCACATATTCCTTCTCACCGTGAACGGATCCTGGCTGATATTGAGAAGGAGCAGAGCAGCCCCCATGCACGGCGCTGGCCATACATTGTTCCAGAGCCAGTTCGGACGCCAAACTCAAGTCTGTGTTCGTCACTGTCTGGCAGCCTTGAACTCCTTCCGGCCAAAACTACTGATGCCACTAAAAAGCGCCATGAGGCTGTGAGGTATCACTTTAGGACTGCAATGACCTCCACCCCAATTTTAGATGGCCTATAGACAGCCTCTGAAAAGAAACGTACTGTTTAGACTTAGTCACATCCATTTTGTCTTTCCCAAATACCCCTAGTGTCCTCACCCTACACCAACTCCTGAACAGTGTATATACCTAAGACAAGTGTGGTTCTGTACCCATTACGTCAACTGCCCCCACCTTGCCAAAGTTCCTTCTTCTGGTCCTTCCTCTATCTGTGATCACATTGTCTCTCTGAGTAGAAAGCTGCTCGAGCAGAGGAGGAAGACAGAGGAGGACGAGGAGCAGTGGAAGGAGAAGCAGAAGCATAGAGAGAAGAAGCTGCAGGGGGTGGTGCTGAAACGAGCCCAGGCCAATGACCCCCACCAGGCTTTGGCAGAGACAAACCAGACAAAACTTAAGGAATTTAGGTAAGAATATTGCTATTGTATCATATTTCCACAAATAAACCAGAGTCAGTCATAAGCCATCCATCCATCTGTCCATCCATCCATCCAGGGTTGAGAAATAAACAAAAGGCACCTCTCAAATACAGACCAGAAACTCAGATGGTTTTCATCTTGTAGTGTCAAACTTTTTAATCCAATATGTTTTTCATGAACTGCACATCCCAGTGACTAATTAGTAAAGATTGCTTCTTTGTGCTCAAAACGCATAAAAACTGCCTTTTTTGTCGACTAAGTAGCATTGAAAGGGTTTGTCTTTTTTCTGTCCCTACCTGCCCCACTTTCATAGACTTACTCAGAAATAGTTTAATTTTTGATTCTAAGAAGGATGCTTTTTTGATGTCAGATATTCTACAACTATCTAAACCTTCACATGTTGCTAAAGTGCTAACTGATCATATCAATTATGCAATTTTATCAACTTCTATCTCAGTCATGCATATAATACTTAAATAGTGCCTATAATACAGCTCCATGTAATGATCAAACATGACCTGTTTGGGGCTACTAGAGCTGGTTCTGAGGTGGGAATCTACCAAGACAGCAGCACTTCAGTTACAGCAGAGACACTGAGTTTGTGAGCCCCCAACACACCTGGATACAAGTCTCTATGTTCATCCCACCCCCCACATACACACACACACACACACACACACACACACAACTAAATACACAATGAACCGTCTCTTGTTGAGTCAGATTGTCTTAAATGAGTGAATAAGTCCTTTTCTGTTGAAAATTTGTTTGGACAATTCTGACAG
>JAPSES010060388.1:0-11373 GCA_029822895.1 Maxillicosta whitleyi | reverse complement strand
GTATATTATTTTTTTTAAATCATCCTTTTATTAGGACACATTTTCAGGTCCAGTACATGTTTCCTCTCAACGGGTAGAAGCATGTCCAAATTTCTAGAACAATAAATTAATTAATTAACTTAAAAAAACAAACTGAGTGAGTATGTAAATAACTGTTTAACAGTTGTCTTTTTGGGCTTCCTGCAGATGTATATTTTTTCACAAATTATACCCCATAGAGTTCCATTTTTTCATCCTGCAAACACGGAGCGCAGCCTCCTTTGTGATTCGTCAGTACAAACATATCTGTTTTCTCATGTATGTCCGTGTTTAAAGTTGATCTTGATTGGTTGTAACTGGAAGGTAATTTTGTTGTTGCTCTGAATGACAATAAAAGTCGATCTGAATTTATGTAGACCACAAGGAAATGTGTGAAAATACATAATTACATATAATAAAAAAAAAAATCTAAAAATGACTCTTAAATCCCAATGGGGGTTTCTTTACACATGTACGCAACATGACAGTGTGTTGAACGTCATATATCATGTTTTTTTTTTTATTATTACTATGATATCATTTGATATATTGTTCTTCTGTAAAAAATAAACCGATCCTTTAATGTCTGAGAATCCATAAGTGATCAGCAGTTGATCCGGTGCCGGTAACACAAAGGATCCCGTTTCAGCCAAGGGAGGGGGGGAGATGCTCACGGTGCATGTTCTGTTTGTTTACTACAACCTTCATGTGCAATTTGGGCCGAAACGAGAGACTGAAACTGGACCAATATGGGCGACGTGGCCAGTTTGAAGCCGATCTCTACAGTGTTGATGCAACATTTGAACAATACAAGGAAAGTCATGTGATGGCCGACCTGCTGATGGCGCTGCTTTAGTCACAGAATGTGCCCGGTCTCAACAGCTCCTTCTCCTCATTTAGTATTTATCAGTGGTTGGAAAAAAAACAAAGCTTGGAGGTGAAAGAACGAAATACCCAGATAACTATAGCATAAAGAACATGCTAACACATTTACCAAACCATCAGTGTCACTCCAAATCACAACTCCGCCCACTCCGGAGGTAGAAGAGGCGGGGCTTCCTCTTCCATTAGCGCCAATGTTGAAATGATCAACACAGGCCTAGATCGCCCTCTGGTGGTTTAGTGTGAAAATAACATGTGAAATTATATGATAATGTGTTAATAATTTCACACATAAGTCGCTCCTGAGTATAAGCCGCACCCTTGGGCAAACTATGAAAAAACTGTGACTTATAGTCCAGAAAATACGGTAAATCTTTTTGTTGTTTGGTTTTAATGTAACATACGTGAAGATCCACTGTGAAGCCCATTAGCTGCAGGGTTGTGGATGCCTTCCTCTCCTGATAAAATGCTAATCTGTCTGTGCTCACATACGTCTGGGGCTGTAGGGACGAACGACGCACGCCTTCCAACTGCATCTTAACGCCGCTCACCAGGACACGGCGTATAACAGCTCTGTCTGCTGGTGTTAACGCCCTCCTGATGAAATCTGCCAGTATGTGTGAGGTTGTCAACATCCCAGGGACCCCTGTAAAGACCCCCTGAATTGTTGTAAAACAAAGTCCCCCCTCTTTAATTGAGTGTTATTAAGAACTAAAGCGATAATGAAGGATTACCAAGTCCTTACACTTGGGTTTTGGAAGCCACGTTAAAAATGCAACGCAGACTAGTTTGCTGCGGTGCCAAAAAACAAAATTGCAGTGTGTTCTTATTTTTAGGTTATGATTAATTTGTGGCGCTGTGGGTTTTTGTGCTGTGCCTTAATTAATGCAAAATAAGCAAGACTATTGAATTTCACCATTTCACAAAGGAGGAACACTTACTAACTGCTCACTGACCTGAGACACATATTCAGTCATACCAAAAAAAAAAAAAAAACAGTTGTCTGGCTATGACACTTGTTCTGCTTGTGTTCTGTCCTCGTTAAATATGGATTTGTGTTTTTGTGCTCTGTCCTAACCTGCCTCCCTGTTGCCTAGTTTCATCCACTAAAATCAAACATGCACACAAATATGGTGCTATTAATTCATTAGATTCCTCTGGAGCATTTTGCTATTTCTGGAGTTAGTTTTGTTGGCTTAACGTCTCCTCAAGCTTGTATGTCATGTTGATACCTTGGGGGAAGAATATGGACAAAACTCAAATGACTCACCTCTTTCCAGGCCTAAGGTTGTCCCTTTGAATTTGGATCAGGGTTGCTTTGGTGAGGTGAGGCCATTCTGAATGGTAAGATAACTAAATGCCAGTTTGTTTATGTTTTGTGGTCGGAGGGAGGGGAAGGAGGGAAGGGGGGGGGGGGTTCAAGCCAAGCAGCAAAGCTCACTTTTTTAGCGAGTCAATTTTGTGGCATCCCAGAGGCTAGTCTCTCAGCTTAGCACAATGAGGATTATCCTGCCCAGCCTGTGTGATCCTTCCACTGGCTGAGGACGGAGATGAAACTGCACCCAGTCCGAGGACGTGTGGGTGGAAGCACACAAGAACCATAACCCGGCATGTTCACGGTTGCCTTCCAAGGTTTTTTTTTTTTTAATTTTATTTTTTATTTTGAATATGCACCAAGACAAAGTAATCTTACTTAGTCCTTAGAAATAAAATGGGTAGTAAGAAGTCACTAAAAAAAAACTCAGCAAAAAGTATTAAAAAAAGTATAAATGACTTTATTTGCAAAAAGAAGTGGGAGGAAGTATAACTTTTTTAATCCCACCCCTTCTCCACACAACAGTCTATTATCCTTTAGCTTCCTATCAGCAGAATATGATTGTATTGTATATTATATTCTTCTTTTGGCTTCAGGGTCGTCACAGCGAATCACATTCACATGTTGATTTGGCACAGGTTTTTATGTCTGATGCCCTTCCTGACACAACAATGTGGCTTGCGCTCCCTTGTGGCTACATTGGGATGTTTAGCGTAAAGAACCTTTCCCACGGGTCCACCTGGGTCTTGAACCTACCATGTTCTGCACCAAAGTCAGAGGCGTTAACCACTGATCTACCCAGTCGCTACTTGTATTGTATATTATATTATTGTGTGTTATTGTAAGTAATTAACCTCACTTATCATTCTCATACACACCCACACTGACAAAAGTAAATACTCAAAAGTAAATTAGTACATACATGCATATATAAATCCTCGAATGCAACACAAATGAATAAACAGTAAAGTAAACAACAACAACAACAATAGCAATCAAACAAAACACAACAATCAACAGATACAAAAAAAAAAAAAAAAAAACAGGAGCAAGAAAATAAGACGACACAGAATATTAAGGTGACCGTATTTGGAACCTCTGTGTTTGTACTGGGACCGGACCATCTGTTTAAATGGGTGGATGTTTTTGCTTTGCTTGTGTTGGATGTCCAGACTGTTCCAAAGTTTAACACAAACATGTACACTTTGTCTGACGCTGAACTACCTCGCAGGTATTTTGGGTGTAAGTTGTAGCGGTGTGGAAATTGCTCAATTCTATCTTGAGGATGCATTTCAGTACGGACAAGATGATAATGGAATCCTGAGGCCAGTGAATATTTACACCTCTGCCAGAAATTCACAGCAGAGTTCTGCTTTTGTTTTTGTAATGGCCGTGCACTGACAGATTCTGTGGCTGAAAAGATGCAGCTGTTTCAGTCTGAAACCTGCCATACCAGATGTGCCGTAATTATTGTATTTGTTCAATAATTTTACCTCCGTATGATGTGTAATGATCTCTGAGTATTGTCAGAGGTATGATAATGTCATGTCTCTTACATCTAGTTGCAGTTCTAACCGATGTGCATACACTCATTTTAATGCGTGATTCAGATCCTCTGTAAATTCTAATGTGTTTTTGCAGCCAGTCACAGCAGACAAACAATGACTCATGAGCATGGTTGTCCTTTGTTGTCAAAAACTGTTGTCATTTTATAATGAATACATTAACTTAGAGGCCAGCATTAGATCTATATAGTGGAATTATGGTCTTTCCTAAAAATACAGTCATTTTATTGTTGGTTTGGTTTGTAGCATTAATGTTATGTCAACTTTAATGGTGAGAATATGTGTTTATTAAAGTCAAATGTATGGATAAGTTTAGGTTAATATATGTTCTATACTATAAGGTAAATATATGTACTATACTATATGGTTGGTATATATATATTATACCATAAGGTTGGTATGTGTACTGTAAAGGACATTTGCTAAAGAACTACTCTAAAAGAGCTTCATGTACAAGAAAATAAAGTAAATAAAGCTTCTGATTGTATTTACACATTCCAGCGCATTGATATAAAGTGAAAGTCTGAGTTCTATGAGACATAAATGGAGCACATGGCATGAAAAATCAGAGTGACTTGATGCAATAACACTGAGTGCACACAATTATGTACAATATTTTGTTAGAATCTAGATTTTTCTTTCCCTATAACTGTTATAGTTAATCACAAACATGATCAGTATTGCATTGTTTGGCAAAAGTTATTATTAACTACACAGTAAAAAAAAAAAAAAAAAAACAACAGTGTCAGTTTAAGTCTTAGAGTAATATGATTACATTTTATACAATTATTTTACTCCAAAGTTAGTTTGAAAATGACTCTATAATGCCTTAATATTTATTTCTCTACAGTGTTATTTCCTTCGACAGTTTGCACCATACACTAATACTGAAACGGTGAAGAATTGCAGGGGTCCTAGGGTGGGGGTCGTGAGATAATTTACAGAAATTTATTGACGTATCTCTAATGTTTTTAATGATAGATTAAGCGTGGTATCATTACACTTTTCAATTTGACCGATGAAAATCTCCTTAAAGGGTTCCAATCCCCCCAGGAACTGCTTTTATTTTGAAAGGGCAATGTCCTCCCATCAGTTATACAATAATAGTTTGTCAGATTTGGCATTCTTCTGCCTACAAGTTTGACTAGTGGTGTCTCATTAATAAAAATAAACCTAATAAGGACGATAAATAAACCTAAATGAACTTTAACACAATTTAATTTAATTTGCAATTATGTTTAGAGCCTGCGGCATTATTGTTATTCTTCCCAAATATATATTGCAAGTATCATTTTTTTTGACCAAGCTTCTGGTAGGCGTATGATTATTTAATATTTTCTATCTGGCAATGCTGCTCTGAGGGTAAGCGAGTTCAGCTTTACCTGACTGCTTATATTAATAGATGAAAAAAGAGCCAGGTGGTGTTATACATAAAATTAGATGTGTGATGTATTCAGAAGCGATGAGAAATGTTGTGAGTTCAGACGGGTGACGGGTGAATTTCAATCACATAGAAGTAAGTTTTCTCTTTTAATTTGTCTTACAGTCGAATAAATGCTTAGTGTGAGCAGTTGGAATTCCCATGTATTACGCTCAGAGGCACAGTTTTAAAGTCAAAACGACTGTAGTAATAGTGTAAGAGTAACAGTAGAAAAAATTAACAGCGACTCGATAGCTTAGTGGTTTACACCGTTGCGGAAGGTTGACAGTTCAAAACCCAGGTGGGACCTTGGGCAACATACTTTACGCTATACATGCATATACTTTGTAAGTGGTTTTGGATAAAAGCATCATCCAAATGTAATGTATAAAGAGTGCCAACACATTGTGTAACTTGCTGACCTGCATCCAGGGCTTGTAGGCAGTGATGTTTACAGCGTTGTATCCATTCGACATGTGCTCTAACAAACCCCATCTCTCACCTACTTCACATTCACATGTGGTGCCGAGGTCCGTGTAGGACAGAAGCAGCATGTTACATGAAGTTCAAAGGGAATTTGACATGCCGGGTCCATCATTGTATATTTTTTTCTTCCCAGCAGTGGAGCGACAGCCCTGTGCATTATACATACAACCCCACTACAGACACAGAATACAGGAATAACTGCATGAAATGGTAGCTTTCAATTTGTTTGCTGACAAGGAGTCTCGTTTTGTGTTTGGGACTCGTCTTGTGCTTCTATACGAGCTTGTTCCCAGACTCGATGATTTGGTTTTACTGTACGTAACTCGATATGTGTCGGTATCAAACGTATCAGATGTCAAGAACGCCACGGAAGCATTTGGTTTGTGGCAATTATAGCAACTGCAATGGTGCATTGAGTGAATATGGGGTTAAATGTTGCAGCAGCAGTCTCAATTGAAATGCAACGATTGTTCTTGTCAGCAAAGATGACTGCTCTACCTCGGGAGTATATTTAAGGGGGTGTCAAACCAGATGCCTATTGCTACTAGGAGACTTTGTTGACAATGAAAATAATAGCTTTGGATGGCTTTCAAAATTAAAACGCCAAAGGCTTTTATTGGAAATGCGCCACAGTCAAAAGTCCATGACGACGTGCCCTTCTCTGTCATTTAATGTCTATAACTACTGCAGGTGGAATGCATGTATCACTGCCACTTCTAATCTGTGAAAGATCTTCAGTAGCCTTGTCGGATGATATTATAAGTTAGCGGACGTGTAGCAGCAGCCACTGAATGTTTGCAAACACCCTTCATGGTTATAATATTTAGGGAAATGAGTCGGAGTCAGAGGTTAACTCACAATATGATATATTATATTTTGCCTCCAGTAATGATTCATAACACTGGCAATTATAAAAGCCAGAAACTGCCTGAAATGTGATGAATAAGAAGTCATTTTATTTAGACACGACATCCTCACTCAGTTTGAGCTTAGTTTGGTTATTTATTACAAGTCATATCTGAAAAAGTGGTTCCAGACACAGCAAGCCCCGCCCCTCGCACGTATTGTAGCTTATTTTGGCATCGATACAACTAATGTCAACATGTCATGTGCCTCTATACGTGTGCTGAGTTTGAAGTAAATTGAACAAATGGATGTTGTTATACACATGAGAAAGTTCACCCATTATAAGTAAATGAGAGGAAAAAAAGATTTAAAAAATATCATAAAACGTGAACTTTGACCTACTTTTCCCAAAATATAATCACATTTATTCTGGGTCACTGGCAATATATAAACCCAATTTGGTATGAATTCAACTAATAATTTTGCTGCTAGTGTTAATAAACAAACAAACAAACCGAACTAAAGCCAATACCCCTTGCCTTCCCTTTGGGGGCAGGGGGGATAATATAGTAATTTATAGATCATATATGCATGCAACAAACAATCATTACAAAAAATGGAATGGAAAAACTGAAAAATAGTTTTAACATCAGAACTTTATTTAAAAACAAAAATCAATTTATTGTAAAGTGGTTAAACTAAGGCAACTCCTAAATAATTTCATTCCAGTCATATTTCAGGTTCATACTAAACACTAAATATTATGCCTCTTATGAAATCGGGTGAATTAATAGATTTTTGTGCAACAATCACTACACTTTGTACAATAATAATCGTAACAAACCTAAATAAAATATTAAAAGCTTGAGACATTCAAACCACAAAGAAAACAATAACAACAAAAACATACAATCTCAATTCAATATTTCTAAATCATGTTAAACTTTTTTTTTTTTTTTTTTAACTTTGCCAAAGATGTGAACACCTTAAATGCATCATTAGGTCCATCCCATAATTTCACATTCACAACTCCAGTCCATGTAACTGCGCATTTATCCTCACTTTAGTCACAAACACAAACAAGAACATCTTTGAAATTATAATCAATTTCAAGAAATCACAAATGATATTTGGGACAATATTATATACATACATAAATAACGATTTAACTTTTTTTAATACCTGTTTTTAAATGTATTAATGTTTGTACTTTCCTTTATTTCCTGCTCTAGATTATTCCACAAAGTCACTCCAGCTTCATCATTTTCACTGTTTCTTTCTTTTGTTGTTTTTAATTTGTCGTTTCATTGTAATTAGTTGATGATATTCATAAATTGTTGTCTTTTTGTGATCAAATGACGGACTACTTTCTATTTGATGCTTAGTACTCGACTAATTGTTCTGTCTTTCTCTAATTGCATGATGTAATTTGGAAGGAGGTGTGAGCAACCACTTTAAAAAGGTACATAAATGTGTAATGCTCTGAGTGAATCAGAGTTCACTCACCTAGTTTATTATGTCTGGGGTGTTTATTGTGAAAGGTGAGAATGAAGGGGTGGGATTTAAGATGTGCTGCAGAACGGGCTGAAGCAGTAAAACAGACCAGCGTGGTTCCGACTACAGATCTCCTGTGTTATGGTTTTATCACTGTCGTAAGTATCGCAGTTAATAACTATAGACTACTTAGACAAGCTGGTTGTTACGATACTGACAAAGAACTTAATATGATGTCTCTGTTGTGTCTTTTACTGGCTGGAAAACCTGTTCTTAGCTCGCATTGTGGTGAGAGTTTCAATCCAAAGACAACTTAAAGCAGAAATTAGTGCTGCAACAACCAATCAATTGAATCGACCCGAACCAATTCTTAAAAGAGTTGATGACAAATTCAGCAGTCGATTGGTTCGGTCTAGTATTGAGGCATGTCCACAGGCTGTGTAGTGGAACAGAGGGAAACACAGAGCAGCACGGCCCAGGCTTCCGATGCCAGGCTAGATTTTTAAAGCTAGGTTCACATTAAGTACCCGGTCGTTACGGCAGCTTCGTTTGGTCAAAACATAATGTGCAATTTATGTAACAAAACTTGAGAAAAAAATTGTCAAATTTCCATGGGGCAATATGTTTTGGGTAAACGAGGCGGCCATAGCCAATGGGAACATAATGCAAATATTAGTTTAAGATAGCCTACATGTCCTGATTACTTTAGCCCGCTAGCTAGTTAGACACTATCATCATAATTATAGTGTTTTGATCTATTCTAACTTTACCTATTATTGACTGGAACTAATATATACAATGCTAGTTATCATAAATGTAGACAAATTTATTAGTCCCCAAAGGGGCAATTCGGTTCCAGCAGTTCCCGAAAAATAGAAAAAACAGACTGACAACAACAACAACAACAATGACGTCAAGCAGAAGACAAATGACAGGAGTAGGACATGTGAAAGACACCACATCGGTACATAACCAAGGCCACAAGAGCTGAAGGACTAAGAAGAGAGAACTCATTAGCACTTAAACCACTGTCCACATTATCAGTAGAGTGGTAGTACAATAAGGTAACCGAGAAGATAAATAATAGTCATAATAATAAAATAAATGGGCATACGGAGATGCATTCAGCATTAAATTACATAATACAAGTAGAGGTCTGACCGTCGCTATCACTGGTTTCATAGTCTTTCATTGGAGCTGGTTGAAGACTTGGGCCCAGTTCACCCCTCTTACCCCTACCCTTTGACTCTTGGCACTACCCCTTGAAACGATGCTACAAGAGGTAGGGGTGTAAACATTCTTCTATGAAATGGGACAACCCTTCCACACCTGTTACATCATCAATGAAGCTATAAACAGATGCTAGAACTTAGTTTCTGAAAGTTTTCCCCATCTGCTTCCATGGGCTTTGTTAGTTTTTTGTGTTTATTAACTATAAACCACAGAAATGCGATCTATAACAGTCAATCAAATGATTACGTTGTTTACGAGGAAAATACTTACATTTATGTATTTCTGTCATCACCGTTGCACGTTTTGGCTGTGTTTACTTACATCCGACCAATGATTTGAACAGAATTATGTGAAACTCCTCCTACCTTTTCGTTCGTAGTGCGGTCCTGGAAAATCTCTGTTTCGAGGATGAACAGCCCTCCGCCTTAGCCCTTCTCCTCCGTCTAACTGACAATCAGGAAAACACTACCCATCATGTGAACGCGCAAAACAGAGGGCTAGGGATAAGAGGTGAATTAGGATTCAGACGATATCTTGCTAGCCTCTAGCTATAATATGTCTAAGTAGCGGGATAGTGCTCATTAATTAAACCTAAAACTATTGTGGGGATGTAATTATTAATGCCTTGTCTACAACCTATATTGTTTTTTGAATCGCTTAGTTATTAAAATATTCTACAGATGAATTGATTGTTAAAATTATCATTAGTCGAAGCCCTAGCAGAAATATGGATCTGTGTGGAGTGTTTCTCACTGTTTTGTTCTTCTATTGGTCAACATCATGGAGGAAGTATCCAAACCTACCGGAAAAACGTCAAAACATTCTAGTGCACATTTTTCACTTGATTAAATCGAGCTGTAATCCTGCAGACAAAATGAAGTCTGGTATTACAATTATTTCAAAAGAAGCAGCTACAAAAGGGTAGCAAAAAGGAAAATGGAAAAACTGCTTTATCCGGCACTACAGTTTGACCTCCAATGAATCCGCTTTGTCGGTTTTAGTTTTTGTTTTGTCTCTCTGCTGCACACACAGGGGTTCCATCTGCTAACTTTATTAAATTGCCATACGCAGGCTAAAATTGATCAGCTTTGTGTGTTATATAAGCGCAATCTATCCGGCTCTGTGAAGCACAAACACGGAAACAATGGTGAGTTGAGAGAAAACTACTTCACTCACATTGTAGTGCCGTTGTTTTGTTTGCCGTAGAGACTTGTTGTGGGTGATTATTGGTCGAAATGTCACTTTTGATAGTATTTCACAAAATTCATAAAGAAAACAAGGCCTGTAATTACCCAAACTACAATTTGCAGTCATTGGTAATGCTTATGGATTCAGTCCCACAAAATAAAGATGAGCGGTAGCAGTCGGACAAATTTGCATAATGTCGAGCAGTGACTCACTTGCACCAAGGCTGAATCCCATTGTGTGGACTCTGGACGACAGGGCTGAACACTTACCAACACGGATGATACATTTCTGAGATCTGAAGGCTGTAAGTCCATAAGAGGCTAAGTGTTTGGGTTTGAGCAGAATGTGCCAGTCATTGTGAATCATCAAGAGCACAAATATGATCTCAGCCAACTGAAATATGGAATGTTTCATTGCACAAATAAAGGTGAAGCGTAGATAAGACATGATGATGCTGATGGAAGGCAGCAGCAGGTGCGCAAATTAGCGGTAGCGATGAAAAATAACAATACGGGACCTTGTGGCTGTTGATGCTAATGCGTTACTTTTACCTGTTTTAGTTCATTTTGTTGCTTATTTTTTTATTTAATGTAAATGTTTTACTTTTTTTCTGCACATTATTTTGGAGGCAAAGTCTTTGTGTTAGAGTAGAATTACTTTTACCTACTGTTTGTTTTTTTTGTTTTGTTTTATTTGTTTGTTTGTTTTTTGGGAGGGTGTTTTCATTTTGTTATTTTATTTTTATATAAATGTTTTGCTTATTTTTTCCCATATTATTATTATTATTATTATTTTGTAGGATAAGTGTTTGGGTTAGAGCAGATTTAGTTTTACCTACTGTTTTTTGTTTGTTTTGTTTTGTTTTGTTTTTTTTTGGGGGGGGGGGGGTCATTTTGTTGCTTATTTTATTCTCTCATTTTTTTAAA
>JAPSES010060377.1:0-11373 GCA_029822895.1 Maxillicosta whitleyi | reverse complement strand
ATATACAATATAAAAAATAGCCATTTTGGTTAAGGCTGGTGCATTCACAGCAATGTGAATTAATGTATAATATCACTGTTAAATAAACCAATAAATATGGGACCCCGAGTACCAAATTTTGAGCCATCTCATGTGTAAATAAATGTGTGGTGGTATGACAATAAAACTTCCTGAATCAGTGAAAATAAATAAACAAATAAAAATAAAGCGGACTAGTAGTGGTGTTGTTGTTCTCATTCTCACACAAAGGTTAAAGGCTGGGAAATTACCAAGTCAAAGATCGGCAGAGTGTTAGTTCTTCAGTTATTTATGGTTCTAAAGGCCTATAGGTCACATGGCCTCAGTGATAGGTATAAAGAGAGAACTGGTTATGGACAACATAGCTTCCACACTAACAGCTGCACATCACCAGATGCTTAGCTGCCACAAGACACTCACTCACATTTTTAAGCTTCATAACTAATGATTTCATCACATGGAGAAAATACTAGGCAGCTATGTTTAGCATGTGCTGACCGAAACCTGGCAGAGTTACAGAGTCACATACTGCAGAAGTTGGAGAACAAGATGACTCTAAACTCGCAGCAATTTACGTATTTCTTTTTGACTGGCATGCAAACATCTGCATTTTCACTGAACTTTTTCCAGAGAAGCAGACAGGAAGCCAACATCACATTTGTGTTTTTGGACTGAAGCCATTCTCTGAACACCAATCAAGCTCAATCTCAGTTAACCCAAAAGCCTGTCTCTCTCACAAGTCCTCATTTTGTGGTAACTTTGACAAATAGCTCATACTTTGTTGCTTGTTTACCGTGAAGGCTCCAGGTTGTTTTCTTTTCAGTATTCACATCTAGTAAACGAGCACATCATTGATCCAATTTCAAAAAACTCATTTCAACTAAACAAAAAAGGCAGATGGAGAATGTGAACTGACTTGATAACACTGACAGGGTCCGTCCCTATGTTCAGAAGGTTCTATGTTCAGAAGGTTAGGGTTAGGGTTACTTTTACTTTTGCTTTTACAAACTCCTCTGTTAATGAAAAAGTCACAAACTGATTGATTTCGCAATCTTGATATCACTACAAAATTGATATATTACTGCACTTCTGAACATACAACCTTCTGAACATACAACCTTCTGAACATACAACCTTCTGAACATAGGACTGGAATCCACTGACATTAGCACTCCCACACGTATCTCTCCACATTTTACATGGAGTAACATATCTTCACAGACAAACACACACTCATGCAAACACACTTGCTGAATTAGATCTACAGGAGGCATTTACTCTCCAGTCAGAGGACCTACCAGGCTGTACGGCTCATTACAGCTCCTTAGCCCTCCTCTGCAGCCCTGTAATTATCAATCCCCTGACAACCCATCCACATAAAGTCTTTCATTAGCATACAGAAGCACAGGAAAGTATGAGCTCATCATTGTCCAAGATTTCCATCTGCCCACCTCTGGGATTTTAAATTTGCATGGGCAAAATGTCCTGTTTGTTGACAGTGAAGTGAAAGGGGGAAGTTTGACTGGTTCAGATCCGCTGTTTGAAGTGTTTATATATCACATGCCTTTACAGGGGTCATTTGAGCTCTGGGGTTTAATCTTTGTGTTTATATGTTTGCATGTCTGTTCGTAGAAGCAAGAAGTGGCACGACTGATTTGGTTGAAGAAGCTAAAGGAGATGTAATCAGCACAGGCAAATGCTACAGTCTGAGAAGAGTATTTACGCTTATCAGCCACACATACAGATGCACAATCCACTTTTTGCACATGCATACACATTTAGCTTTTTTTTTTCTTTCATTTGTTCTTCAGTAGATCTGGTAACACTGGACACACTAAATGTAGTTGAATTTGCCGTCAGTACTTTGCCTTTGTTGGTTTACAGACTAGTCCTTGGTGATAAAGCCACCTGTGTGTTTTTATAACAGACTGTCTGTCCCTGAGCTGTTTTGTTCCACAGCATACCGTGCAGGACATGCAAACACATACGATAATATCTCCCCCTCATGTGACTGGGTAACCTGCATCCCAGTCTGCCATTTTGTGAAGCCTGTGGTAAGATTTCAGGCTCAGAAAAGTTAATGTGCAAAACTCTGATTAGGTGTCAAATCCCAGTGTTTCATTATAGAACTGTGGTGTCTTGTTTGGTTTTCTTTTACTGATCTGAGATGAGTAGACTTTATGAAAAATATATTATTTTCTTCCTTCAGGCCAACATTTGCACCAACTTTTTTCATCCATTTATTTTATGTATGTGTGTATGTATGTAAGTATGTGTGTGTGTGTCTATGTATGTGTGTGTGTGTGTGTGTGTGTATATATGTATATATGCATGTAGGTATATGTATGTATGTATGTGTGTGTTTATGGTCGTATGTGTGTATGCATGTATGTATGTATGTATCTGTGTACTATGTGTGTATGTACATATGTACATAATATGTATGTATGTGTGTATATATGCAGGTATGTATGTTTATATGTACTGTATGTAGGTGTTTATGTATGTCTGTATTTGTGTGTGTGTGTGTGTGTGTGTGTATGTATCTATGTATATATGTGTGTATGTCTTGATATGTATCAGCCCTGCTATGAATATGGATTAATGAGAAAAATCCAAACTTATTTTACACATAATTCTACTTTTCAATTCAATTCAGTTCAGTTCAGTTTTATTTGTAGAGCCCTATATCACAACAAGGTTGACTCACAGGGCTTTACTTTTAGTTGCATTGCTCATTGTATTTTTGTTATATTTTTTATTTTAGCTAACCGAATGCCCTTTTACTGCTAGCTGCAGTTTTAGTCTTAGTGTTCAATAACTCCAGTGACCCTGCTCATTTTGTTATTTTTCAGCAAACTATAGGTATTCATGTCGAAGCACAGCTGAGCACAACCCATCCACATCTTTGTGTTCACTCAGCACAACAGTCTCAAGGGATTAGAGAAGAATTGTTCATCATCGTTTTGCTTTATGCGTGTGTCTTTTCCCATTTAAAACTTATTGTTTTGGATCACGAGACGAGCTGTGGATTGCCCATGCTTTTCCCACGTGCCCACACTGTTCCCCCTCTGTGCCAGTCTTGTTTGGCATTTGCTCTTTCTCTGCAGACATAAGAGGCCCATTGAATCGGCGGGGCCCCAGCAGACAGTTCTTCAGGGGTCGGGAGAACTGCTAACAACAAGCAGCCCATTATGACTCCAAGACAGATGCAGGTTGTGGTGTAGTGTGTTTACTGGAAAGTGATAGTGGGCCTGTGTGTGTGTATATGTATATGTGTGTGTGTGCAGGAGTTGTTGTGGAGCCTCTTCAAATGACCATTGTTGATTATGTCTGTGATGTAGGTCAATGGAGTTCTCTGGCCGCCTCTGCTCATTGGACTTTTTGACCCTGGGCTTTGTGAGAAGCTCCTTTTAGAGCCACTGGCCTGTGGAGAGGGCGGCTCAGGAAGGGGTTTTGTGTGCGTGTCTGTTTGCGTGTTGCTCTTCTGAGAGAATGAATGATGTCACCGATCCCTGTAGTACAATCGTCTCTGTTGACGTCTCCTGGTGGACTGAAGAGAAAGACCGTGTGCATTGTCTCATCCTGCGGTTGCACTGCACTGTTATTGACCACTGTGGGCAGCACCCAGGATCAAGATAAACTACAAACTGCACTTATCTCTATACAGCAGCAGACAATGGTAAATTAAGGTTGAAGAAATGGCTTCCTTTGAAGTATAATTGAGAGGTAACAGGGAATTAGATTTGTTTCATTCATACATTCAAAATATCCTCAGGAAACAACTCTTTTCAACTGTTTTTCTAACAAAAAAAACATCTACCTAAACTGAACAATCTTCTTTTTGCATGGTTGATAGCCTCTAGCATCTCTGTCATGTGATACCTAGACCTGACAGTCAAATGAGAATAGCTTAAGGGGGATACTTGGTGCTTGTTTGTTTGCTTACTTCCTGAAATACTAACCTTCCACCATCAGGAATGGCTTCATAATATACTGATTTATGGACTGTAACATAGCCACTTATGTGCACATCGCAGCATGCATAAATATGTGTCTATATATGCAGTATCATACACATATGTATGAGTGTGTGGTCAAGGAGGCTGAGTTTGTTATTTGCCACAAAGGTCGTTTTTGAGCCTTAACTGCTCTCCCACATGTAATTAGGCTTGATGAAGTGTGACACATTCTGCATGATGCTGTGAAAGGTCATCTGTGCTGAAGTAAAGCAATAAACACATGACCTCTGTGCAAGGGGAATAACACCAGATGCAGTGAGCAAAGCACGTATATTCAGACATAAACATATACAGCTGGTCTTCCGTGGCAGTTCATGGCCACCCTATCACACCAAAACTAATCTGTTGCTCTGTGCTATCAGTGTAAAGCCTGCATTCCCCGAACCAGGCCCCCATTTATCCTTGTAGCTAAGACACACTGGGTGACATTGGGATGTGGTCAGACCCTGAATCCTTGTAATCTCTTGACATTTGTACACTCAGGCTGTCTTCCCGTCATGGGTTCATGGTTAAAATCCCTCATAGTTTCACTTTATCCTCTCCCATGTACTTACATAAGTACGTAAAGGACCAGCAAGTGTGTCTGCACGAACCAACTCATTTCTAAAATAGTGCAAACACGTGCTACACACTTGCATGAATTCCTTTACATCCAGTTTAGGCTGGGCACGATCATTTATGAGGCGATATAGTCATCATAGCATTCCACTCCCTGGCACTCCTTCTTCTCTCTTTCCATTTGTCATTCCTTCCACAGGTTGAGCATCTGTAAACAAGTGAGTTTTTGTGTATTATTTTGTGAGACTAGTGCAAGGATAGTGAGTAGGGAAAGAGTCATGTCATAGTTTTGAACGTCTGTAAATAGTGAGATCACACACACACACACACACACACACACACACACACACACACACACACACAATCTGATGTACATACAACTTATACTGTACAGTTGCAGAAAAAATATTACATCATCAAATATCATCAAAAACAATGGTTATGCAATCAAATACTAACTCCAGTGTGTATCATGTGACTAAAACAGCACTATTTTTGGCAGTACAATGCCGTAGTTATAGAGGGTATGCACATGATATCACAACTAGTGGAAGTCACTATGGTTACACCCACTGAATGGCAAAAAGAGGGAGATGAGAGGCAGTTTTGACTTGAATACTGCAAAAACTTTAGAATAATCTAAAAAAAAAAATGGGGAAGAGCTGTTGTGCCATTGATTGCACAAAGAGATTTAAAAAACAGTCGGAAATATGTGTTTACCAGCTACCTAAAGCCAAAGACAGAAGAAGCAGATGGATCAGTACAATTCATTGAAATAACTGGAATCCAGGTGATGAAACCTGGACTTGTGGTTGGCATTTCCTTCAGGTAATGTTCATTTATGCTGTATTTTTGGTTAAAATCATAGCTTAAATTACATATTGTTTTGGCTGATGTTCTTAGTAAAGCTCAATGTTATCATGTGTCATTTAGTTCTATTTTATGTTCCATTTTTTTTAAACCACTAATATGGTAGTGAAGTATATGACATTTACGTCTGACATAACAACAAACATAAACGCTGCTGCATGTGAACACATCTGTCCCAGTCCTGTCGTACATGTCCAATAAGCAGTTCCAACTGTCCCTGTCTTCTCTGCAGCAGTCCAAGGTTATAAAGGAGATTCATTCATTCTCTATTTCTCACCTGTACAATGAGTGAATGGCAGCGTTAGCTACAAACATAGCATGTCTCACATTAGCGAACTAACAATTTACATATAGGCTATGTGCATACAAATCCAGAAAATCCATTAGTGGTCTCATCACTTTAATTTTGCCAACAAATCTGACCTTGAAGTACGGCCAAGCATTGATGCTTTTGTATGTTTTCAGGCTTTGCATTGTGTATTTTCCTGGCTTTGAAATCGGGTCCATATAAATTTCAGAATATGTGATTTTCCAGCCACATATCAATGTTCGTAGACCACTTGTTGTTTGGTAGCTTATATGGATCCATATTGAGTCCAATTGTCCTTAAATTCATGTTATATTCCACATTTTTCCTGGTCTCACTGTAGTTACTACTATACTCTGCCATGCTGAGCCGGTTTGTTTTTGCCACTCAGTCTGACTTAGAGGGGAGGTGACGTACGTGCATACTCTCTATTGATGTAAGAACTGAAGTGATTTTGGTTATTATGAAGAAAACCATGGGAAATGGATAGATATCAGCTCTGAAACTCTATGAGCTGTTTTTGTTATCATTATATTTGTCCAAACAAATGTACCTTTAGATGTACCAGGCAGTAAAATGAACAAGAAATTGAAGAAAACAAGGGGTGGTCTAATAATTTTTTCTGCAACTGCATATGAGCCATATACAATATACTACTCTGATGCAAAGCACAAGTCTGATTTTTCATTCACACATAGTTTTTTGTGGCATTTCAGGCAGACATGAAGGAAAAACGCGAGAGACAAACAATGAGCTCAGATGGATTCTATCCTCCCACTGGTCCGGGCTGTTGATAGCTGCTCCACCTCCTGCCTGCTCTGAAGTGTCTGTTGGGTTTATCTCTTATTTATAAGACTTAGAGGTCATCACCCAAGAGACTTCAGGATTTTAACCCCTCAGCTCTCTTAGAAGAGCTTTCCTTTACCTGTTTTTTTTTTTTTTTTTTTAACAATTTATTTAATCGACATTTTGCTTCTCAGACCCTCTAAGTGATTGCTTTATGTCGATTTCTCAATATGGCCACATACTGTAACAACAACATATGATGCTCCATTAGTGGATTGACACTTGGTTAAAGTACTGTGCCTTTTATTAAAGGAGCGACTATACGGGTACAGATGTGTGTGCGAAAGATAATCAGTCATGTTATCCCCCCTGCTGCTACTCGGGTTTACCCCAGGGGCCTCTGTAGCCTATGATGCTAATAAATTTAGCAGAAATCACATCAACTCGACTCCTCCATTGATTGTAAGAATGACATCACCCCTGCAACTCTTTTTTTCTGATAGAGGAAGCTAAGTAGGGGAGAGAAATCTTTAACCCAGAGGGATCCTCTTTCATGTGGAGGGAACATTGTCGATGTTCGTTTTCACCTGTCTTATCCCCCCCCACCCACAGCCACGTATATGTGCATGCTCACAAGCTTTAGCAGCATGCTGGGTTTGGTTCTAGCATAGAAGTTTCCACATTAGTCTGCTAGAGGCAGGACAGGCAATCTATGAGACAATTACATTGGAGCACTAAGTGCGTGCAGAAAAGCTTCTCAGACACTTAGGGTGAGCTAATGAATATGAGACTGTGGGTGTGTGTTGGAAAGGGGGCTGGTGATGGTGTAAAGGGTGAGCAGCTGTGCTTACATTCAGCCTTATAAATACTCTTTTCCATATGAAATTTGCAACATATGGAAATTCAGATCTAATTAGCTTTGAGTGTTAATGAAAGAAGGGTGTTTTAAAGGGCTGTGGGATACTCTGGCTGCTTAGAAAATAAAATAGTTTTTATTACATCAAGCTGTGACATTAGCACGCACAAATTTTCATATTTTCTATGTGACACATAATGAAACAAATCCAAAATTGCACTGTACAACAGTACTAATAAAATGTGACAAAAATGTCTATACTTTTGAGAACCAAACTAAATAAATACTGTTTACTGTATACGTGCAGGGAACAATTTACTTACTGTATTTTTACAGAAAATTGGGTTCTAAAATAAAAAGCACGTTCTTCTTTGTTTCATAGTTGTCTTTGCATATTGTGTGTTTTCTGTAAGGTTGCACATTCTGAGGGAGTATGTGTGTGCTGGGTGACTCATCCTGGGTGAGCACATCTTGTTCTCTTTCCCATCAACCCCAAGCTCATCGTCTCTCTGTGCCCAGGAGATCTGATGTGATCTGGCAAATGGGTATCACCACCTGCACTCTGCAGATCTTCATAAAAGCTTTGACCTACAGAATACTCAAAAGGTTCTTCACGTTATGTGTGTGTGTGGGTCAGGATGTAAAGTTTAGCAGGATCCAATTGCAGAAATGGAATATAGCACGTTTTCTTTCATAAGTGAATAAGCACCTGAAAATAAGAACCATTGTGCTTTTGTTACAGTATAATGAGCCATTTATATTTAAAGAGGGAGTAGCTCACACTGAGTCCACCATAATGTGCCACCCCAATACAACATCTCAGACCAGATTTCCTATTTTCTTTTTCAGTTTTATGGTGGATAGCATAGTTGCCCTACTCTTAACTAAAAGCATTGAATGGACAAACCATAACTCTAATGAGGGTCTTTCAAGCTGTTAGCCTTTTCAGTGTCTGACATAGAGGAGGGATGGATGAGAGGTATTCAGTTACTGTCTGCACCTTCATCACTAGTTGTAACTAAATACATAATGAACCGTTAAAGGAGCTAAATGTAGTATGTGTACTTTCAAATGTTAAAAATATATGTGTTTAGAATAAAGAGCTCTGAAGTTGGACCAAAGATGCCAATGTATTACACTGTAGAGATATTGACTGAATATATTAAACCCGATTGATGGTCAGATTTCTGTGACCACTAGAGGGAGTAGTGAGTCACGCTTCCAGTCTCACATGGAAATGTGGAAAACTAACATCACCGGGCCTTTGACCAAAACATCAGAAAGTGATGAAGCAGAATGAGAACCATTAACCCATAATGACCAAGGGTTACTTCTGCGGCAGCTCTCAAATTAATTTAACTCTTTATTTAAATTTTCTTGACTAATTTATCACCATTTATTATTGCAGCCTGGTCATAAAAGGAGCAGACTGGACACAGGATACATTGTGAATGGGACTTTATTCTCTGACTGGACTATATAAAAATATAGACTCAGCGTTAATGCTTTGAATTGAGGATTGTAGAATAATTATAATGGAAACTGAACTGACTTAACACTGAAAGAGAAATGTACAATCGACGCCTGTATTATAGAAAGAGTATTAGCTCTCTCCTAGACAGAGGAAACACAATTACAGTACAACAGAATGAGTTTCTTAAAACAAAATCTCAGCCAGAGGAAACAGTCTCACTCAAAGAAATGTTTGGTTTGCATTACACTATGAACTCAAACATTTAAGTTACTTTGCCTTTTCACCTGGCTACATATATGACCACTTTAAGATGATAAGGACACCAGAAGACAACAAGATCATTAATCATTACCATCTTAAAGGTGTAGGATTTTTTTTTTTTTTTTTTTGTCTTTCTAAATGTGCCTTTCAACATAACAAAAGTCAGCATCTAAATTTCGAAGCAGCTCCAGAGGTGTTGGGCTACTACAAACCCTGCCCTTTAACCTTTTCATGAAGATGCATGGGAAAATGTCCCTTGATATGGACATCAGTACTGTCTCCTGTTTTAAAGTCACCACTGCTTTGGCATAATGTGGTGCCAGATTCAGAGGCCTGCTGGAAAGGTAAAAGGAAAAAAAAAGAAAAAGCAAACACACAAGTGGCAGAAGTGTTATGTGTCCTTTAAAAAATGTATAAATATATGTATATAAATGTATATATTACTAAAATCCAACTTTTCTACTGTATCAACCAGAACCAGAACAATCTATTTTAGTGCATCTATTTTTTAATGACATTGTGAACATCTTGGTGAAAAGAAAAGAAAAAATACATACATGCTACATTTAACATTTATTCCTGTTGATTTCATGTGTTGCATAAGCAGATGAGGAACTGTTTTTCATTTTCAACACTTTATGTGTGCTTTTTTTCATTTTTATCTGTTTTCTTTGTATTAGCCCAATCTATATACATATGGCTGTGATTTCTATGTGATTATCATCTTGGTGCACTCAGGAAAATTGTCTGTCTGTGTGGAAATCCCCTTACAGCCATGCAGCGCTGGGACAGTGAGTGGTGCGTGTGTGTTTACTCACATTGAACCCTAAGATTAAAAAGCTCAGACCATTCATCTCACTGTCATATCTATCAAATATAACAGAGATGCACAATCCCTCCTTTCGGTCCCTGTGGCTTTCCCATATGTCTGTGTATGTTCCTTGGGTCAATATTTGTTTCTCTGCCCACCATCTCTCACCTACACACTTATTAATCTCCCATCCTTTAAAATATCTGACATTTAATTACAAATGGATTAAGAATTCAGGTTCTATTATTATTGAGGGGATCCTATATGACATCTCACAGTGTCTGAAGACAAATGAGTTTAGCGTAGGTTGTTTCCATTACAACCTAATGCAGACAAATTATGATGAGAGATTGATTAGCTGTGGCTTGACTAGCAGTCATTTCAGATTCTATTGATTTTGATGATTAATTGAAAGAGCCCGGAGACAATGGCTTGCGTTGGACTGAACAGACGTCTGTGGTTGGATCACTACACGCTTTAAACTGCTGGAGGAGCCTCTATTAGGAAGAAGCCTCTATCATCTTGTTCTTTTTATTTCCTCTTTTTTCTCCTCTTGGCTGATTCAGATGCCAAATTAGAATTCCCATTCAAAGTAGGTCAGCACCCCCACTCGTTTTTTTTCTTTCCTTGCCCCATTCTCTCTGTGCCTCTCTACATTTCTCTGTTTCCCTGGCGCTGTTCCATATGTAATCCCTACCCAAAAGCGCAAGAGAGATGAGACTCTGCTGCTTTGATTATACTCACTCTGCTTCAAGCTAATTTCTTCTTCCCCTTTGTGGCTTCCTTCTTCATCCTCCCCTTGATGTCTGCTTTGCTCACCATATCAGCTAGAAACCTTTTCTTCTGCTCTCCCTGTCCATCCAACCATCTTTTCTCCTTTTTTTGCCTTTACCCGTTCCCGGGGTTATCCATCACTGTCACCGTACTCCTTTGCACAGCTTTTGAAATTATACATAAGGCTGACCCCAGCCTACATCTCTTTGATAGCTGCTACATACACCAATTCAGGCAGTTAGCTAATGCTCGTATTAATATGACTGTGTGTAATGCTGAAGGACACTTTGACAGAATATAGCTACTGCAGGGACTGAAAGTCAGATCTTACTGAGCACTTTGCCATCTGGTCTTTCCAAGCATGCATCTATATGTCTATATAAGTGGATGATCCTGCTATTGTACTGTGAGCCATGTCACCTCACATGCATGCAGTTTCTCTAAGTATCTCAGTGTTGTTGAGTGTAATATCCATTTTCTGGGGAAATATCACAATCATAGAACATTTTCTGTCACAGCAGATGCTTCACATTTCATGCCTGATGATGGTCCTGATGATGATAGTTATGGAGCTAGATCCTGAAGAAAACCACCATTACGGAAATGTGGATTTGTTCATTTCTTTGTTAGCAGCAT
>JAPSES010060356.1:0-11374 GCA_029822895.1 Maxillicosta whitleyi | reverse complement strand
GTTGGAGAAGGAATGGAGGAGGGAGAGTTCTCAGAGGCCAGAGAAGACATGGCTGCCCTGGAGAAGGATTATGAAGAGGTTGGCACTGACAGCATGGGAGAGGAAGATGAAGAAGGAGAGGAGTATTGAGTCATCACATTCCAAAAGTTATCACGAACGTGACACATTCCCAGTGACATTCTGATAACCTGTAGTGGTGATATGTCAGTATTATCAATAAAGCTCTCAAAACTTTGAAATCTGCTTGTGATACTTTCTGGAGCTGGATTAAAACACTGGTGTTTCTACTTCAGTCTAACAGATTATATGATGACTTTAGAACTAAACAAAACTAGTAATGGTGACGCTTACAAATTAGAGTTAAGATGGCCAGACATGTAAATGAACATGGTTTAATATAAATATTTCATGAAGAATGCAGGTAGTTTTTCTTTAGACTGTTTTTTACATGGTTATAGTGCCACTCCCTTTTCGTTTGAAAGGAATTCCAGTGTCCCTGCCTTCCCACTTCCCTCCTTATTTTAGCCCATACATGCATGGGGGCTGGGCTAGCCTCATTTGCAGCTGTTTGTGTTGACCACCAGAGGGAAACAAAGTACGTAAGTCAAACTGGGTGAAGTGTTGAGTCATACTGCTCAGTGAAACGCGCCCATATATGACCTGAGTTAATCCAGTGACCCTAACCAGTGGCTTCTGTGATGACTCACACAGCAGACATCTATAATGAAATCAATACCTCTGACTACTTGAATATGTATTTTCTCCATCTGCTAATTATAAGCAACACAAGTCTGTGTCCTAGATCCCTATCCCAGACCCTACTTAAATGTATCACCATTAGAATCAAGCCATTAATGTATTGAAACAATCTCTTGTTTTAATTATTTGGCGATTTTTTTTTTTTTTTTCAGCTAATAAAGAAAATGTCAAAATCATCATTGGAGATGAGCCAAATTTAACTATAATTGCCTTATACTCCCTGGATATAGGTAGCTGTGTAGTTTTAATAAAGAACTTCTCTAACTATTAGGACAAACAGCCTTTAACATAATCCACTGGTGTAAAAGTATAAAATTAATGTGACTTAAAATGTATGTTTATATCAGCTATGTACAGTACATGAGAGGCTGTATACAGTATACTGTAACATAAAATATTTTAATTCAGAAATAATTACTTAAATGTATATAATGTATAAGATTTTTTGAATGTATGAATGACTCAGAGATTGCTGGTTTTATAAGTGCAGTTACTCAAAAGTTCAATTTGTTCAAACATGAGCTGTAAGTAAAATAATACTCTGACATATGAAACTTGGACACTTAACACTTGACTCACCATTTATTTCAACCTATGACTAGGACAGTTCTATAAATAATTAACTGATTACATGTTTTCACTTTCATTCTAGTTCATTTTATTGCTTTTCTTGGCCTGAAGGACAAGTGGATTTTCTCTGTGGGCCGTTAAAGATAATCTGAGTCTGAATCTGAAGAGCAGTCCAAATAAATATTATTAATAAAAAAAAACTTGTTTGTTTCTCTAAGAAATTAATTCGTATCTGTCAAAAAAAAAAGTCTAGAAACACTCTTTTTTTCCAGACACACATGCATGTTCCTTTGGTTAAACACAACAGTTCAGGTAATTTAACTGTATGAAGTGGGTATTTTAGCCAAATAACATCAAATTTACAGATATCTGTGCACACACTCTTGACATATAGACAGTTACTTCCTCCAAATATTCAACTGAAGTACTTTTCCACTCCTGTAAATCTTCCCAAAGGTGTTCATGGCAGGTTTGACATGTCTTTCTGACCGTACAATCCAATTTATCCCAGAGAAGTTCAATAGGATTTAGATTAGGTGACTGGGCAGGCTGTTCCATGGTAGATAACACTCCACCTGACACTTTTCAATCTGAACAACCCTTGCAGATCTTGGACATATGTTTTTGAGTGACTGTTTCACTGCAGGTGAAGTTGGTGTTGAAGTTTATAATAGTGGTTATGCTTTATCCACTGACCTTTAAAGTGTTTTACTGAACTGTTAAAGTGTTGTCCCATTGTTTTGCATGCATAAGCCCACTCATGGTCTATAGTCTATTTAACAGACCAGTGTAAATTTGGAAAATAAGTGTATGACCCCAATTACCAAAAAGTTATGTAGTGTAAAGTGAATGAAAAAATGAATAAAAGCACATTTAAGGAATGTATATTTTAGTTTACTATCAGATCACAGAAAACATTTTAAAAGTTTAAGCTGAGAAAACATTCCATTTTAAGTTGTGGTCCAGTTTTTCACTGATTGAGGAACTTCTGCCATTTTTTTTTATTTCTAAAAGATGCTAAGATTCACATTTTATCCTCAATGGTGTTATTGATCAGTTGTCATATAATGAAATTAGTTGCAAAATGTTCCTTCAGCTGTTTCTTTTCAGTATTATGTCCATTCTCAGGCTTTTATTGCCACTGTCTCAACTTTTTGGAGACATGTTGCTACCATCAAATTACCTCATTTTCCCATTTAAATTATGCATTTTATAACTGTTAACATTTGAGGTGTTTTTGATGTTTCATTGAATTAAAACAAAAATGCACAGGTGAATTTTGCAAATCCTTGCATTGTGTTTTTATTTACTTATTGGATTTGGGATTATATTTCATCCTAAATCTATTGTTGTTGCTGAAGGTGACAAATATGTTTGTACATTTAGGCTATGTTTATTTGGTCAATATATCTGTTAAATAATTTATCATAGCTGTATATGTTTATAAGTCCAGGGGTTTCACAATAAATTTAATTTAATGTGTAGTCACTATTCTTTCTTCTTCTTCTTCTTCTTCTTCTTCTTATTATTATTATTATTATTATTATTACTAGTAGCATAGTATTTATTTATTTTTTTTTGCAAATGCAAGTTTCCAGCTTTTCAGTACATTTTAAAAAAAATGCACTTCAGTTTGTCCACAATTATGAGTAGGACTATAGACTATACGCAAAATCAATACATTTATAACAAAACATATTCTGCATTATATGTATCATGCACAAAATATGCAATGACATAGGCTGCCTACTTTTAATTTTGATGCAGACACTGATTTTGCACGATGCAGAATGTGTGCACTGTTGAAAATGCAAATATTTATTTTAAAAAAAGAGAGAAATGTCCATGTATTAGTCATATATTGTGTGAAATGTTGTTTGTGTGTGTCATTATCACGGTGCAACAGGCGGACATGCGTGAAGGGCGGGGCCAGTGACGTAGAACAACACTGGTATGTTCCAGACGCTCTTATTTCTCCGCTCAGCTGATCGTTACGTCGCGCGCACGGCTCAGAGCGGCGGACGGACCGACTGTGACACACACGCACACACACACACATACACACACACACACATACACACACATTCACCGCCTGCTGACGGACTAGACCGGTTGTTTCACCCGTGGGGAGCGTGTGGAACAGACCGCAGAAAGGTGACGGGAGCCTGCGGTGGCGTGCGGGTACATGTCCGGCGGTGGTGGAGAGGCGCACTGACGGGACCGGGGGTGTCACGATCGGCGTGGGAGCTCATTCCAGAAACACTTCCATTGAAAACTACCCACGGCGAAACTGCTCCGCTATTTGCTCAGACGGTAGGTCAATAACAGCGGTGGAAGTTGCGTCTATCCCACAGTCAATAGATCCCCTTATAGCCATGACAGCCAGCATATACGCCCAACTTCACCATATTAGGAGATATTTTGTCCCGAAACATGTAAATCCCGAGTAGATGTTTTCAGTTCTTCCTTAAAAAAACCTTGTGTAAAGTGTCTGTGTGGACCCAGGCTCGTGGAGGCCTACTGTCTGGTCAGCAGCAGTTGTGTGCTAGATGCCATGACGCTAGAAATAACATAGTAGTAATACCAGTGTGAACGCATGGCTGCTCCCAGGAGGCATGAAAAGTTAAGTTTAGTTATTTTACTTTAGTTTGGAAGTCCCCTAAGGCCTATCAGTTGCAGACCACTAATGAGATAGGAATGAAGGTTTGCATGCTGTGGTTACAATGTATTAATGGAACTGCTGTCATTACAATGGACAACACTCAAGAACAACCATATTATTGAAGAAATGACATGACAATAGATTAAGACTTCACTCTATTTACAGTGTATATGTTTGTAATCACACATCTAAGGTGAAATTAATGTTGTACAGTATTGTTTTAAACATATGATACTCTCAGAAAATACACAAAATAAAAGTGATGCTTTACTAAAAGCTGTAAGTGGCAGTTCCCAAATGAATTGTTCCTCTGTTAATGATTTATCACCATTTACTGTAATAATATCCTCTGAATTTTGCATTTTCCCCCCAGTTGAAATCATCTCTTTTCCTATGTTTAATAAACTGATCATGTAGCTATTCGTAAAAGCTCAGAATAAAGTCAAAGGTTATTATATCAAAACACAAAAATCTGAAGAAAAAGTGACTTTTTCAGTAAAATATATCATTACTTGAACATAATCAGGAAAAAAACAAGTTGAACACATCCAAATCTATGGGTTTTACTGGTGAATCCATGTTGTAGAAGGTGATGGTGTTTCCATATTTATTACGGAGCCTCTGAACGTCCAAACGGGTCATATCTGATGACTATGAAAAGGTGACAAATTGTATTTTACACCAATTATTTACATGGATTGATAGGATTAGTGGTTTATAACAGCATGGTTTTGGTTGATGGTTGACTGTCAACCAAAAGCATCTACTGATCTAAGATGTTTAATAACTTCTGATCCATTAATCCTGTCAATACATGTAAATAATTGGTGTAAAAATACTTTTCACTGAAAAAAAACCCACACAAAATACAAAGGATAATATTATATCAAATGGTGATAAATCATTTAAAATGTTAAATAGACTAAAATAATGATTTGGGAACTGTCAAAAAACAAACACTGGGTCTTTATGGGTTAAAGAAGCTGTATATATGTGGTATTTCTGCAGTAAAATATTAACAAATGGCATAATATTTTTTATTAGAGTGTTTAGAATGAAGAGTTAGGCCTATTTAGTTATGCCAAAGACACAGATGTTTAGAATTGTAAAGATATTAACTGATTTTATTTATTTATTTATTTATTTATGTGGCCACTAGAGGGTGTAGTGAGTCACTCTACTGGTCCAAAGCATCAGAAAGTGATGTTGTTTTCACCACTGGGCACAGCTCTAAATGAGAAGAATAGTTTGATGCTAAAATGGGAGCGTTTCTTCTACATGGCTGAGTTTGATTGCACGGCTTATGAAGGTATGAAGTTATTATGTGATGTTATTATCTTTGTTGAGTTGCCGGTTGTTGATCCACAGTTCAAACTAAACTGTGACAGTTCTGACCTTGTCTGGATGATTCCAAACAGATATTTAGTGCAGCTACTGACAACACAAACTGTACAGCAAACTGTGGTGATTTGTGGTTTCACTGTGGCTGTTTTCTGTCCAAAACCAGAGCTAAGCTAACAGAGCTATAATGTAAACTGCTATCAGCTGATGCAACATGACACGATTATAAGACACTTTTATTTTTAGTAAGTGTCAAAATAAGCAGCCACTAGTTTCAGCTTGAAGAAGAATTTGACACCATACTATATCATGCAATGCCATGCCATACCGTATTGTAACATAACGTAAAATAACATAATGTAACGTAATGTAACACAATGTAGCATAGTATTGCATAGCATAACATTGCATAATGTATCATAACATAACGTAACATAACATAACGTAACATAACATAACGTAACATAACATAATGTAACATAACGTAACATGATGTAATGTAACATAACATAGCATAACATAGCATAGCATAGTGCAACATAACATAGCATAGCATAATATAACATCACATAACATAACATTACATAGCATAGCATAATGTAACACAACATAGCATACTATTGCATAGCATAACATTACATAATGTGACATAACATAACGTAATGTAACATAACAAAACATAACGTAACATAAGGTAACGTAACATAACATAGCATAGCATAGCGCAACATAACATAGCATAGCATACCATAGTATAACATAACATAGCATAGCATAACATAATGCAACACAACATAGCATAACATTGCATAGTATAACATAACATAATGTAACATAACATAACACAATGTAACATAACGTAACATAATGTAACATAACGTAACATAATGTAACATAACGTAACATAACGTAACGTAACATAGCATAACATAACACACATACAGTGTGTCAAAAAAATGAGTCTTATACTTTCCCCCAGCTGTCAATAATTTGGAATATCAATACAACAAATACTTTTAAACACCCACTTATATGTTTTTAATTATTTATGGCTTTTCTGCCACTAAGAAAGGACAATATATAAGTTCAGGTTTAACAACTGAATAAAAACTGGAGTAACAGAAATGTCTGAATGAGCCAAGTAGTCCATGTGAAATATGTGAACTATCAAAATAAGTATAAACAGATGTGAGTGAATGTTAACTGTTTTGAGCCTTTAATAATAAATTCACTTGTCCACTCAGTGTAAATAACAGTAGAAATATTATATCGAGTGAGCAGTTGTGTTTTCCTTTTAGGGTGGTGAGGAGAGACCTGAGGCAACATGGTAGATTACTATGACATCTTGGGAGTGTCCAGAACAGCATCCCAGGAAGACATCAAGAAGGCGTAAGTAGTGTTAGTATGAGAACGCACAGTCAGGTGTATTGAAGCATATTTCATCAGGACAAGTTAAACACTGATAAATATGAACAAGACCACTTTATTAATTAATTAAACCGTAAACGAAAGGCATTAAGCCAAAGGGTCCAATCTGGCCAGTGGGATGAATTAGTGAAATACAAAAATTACACTGATGATATGAACAATCAAATATGTTCAATCTAAAGTGGGTCAGACCAATAAAACACTATCAGAATAAACTACAAATAATGAAAACCACATTTTTTCTCTCTTTTTTTTTTTTTTAAAGTATAAATTAGACTGTTTGGACCTGAGTACACAGATCTCAAACAGAAATTGTCAGTGCACAATAGTCTTGAAAATCTATTTTGGTTTCAGAACTAAAATGTCTTTTGTTGTTGTTGTTTATTTAGGTATAGAAAACTGGCCCTGAAATGGCACCCAGACAAAAACCCAGACAATAAGGATGAAGCAGAGAGGAAGTTTAAAGAACTGGCAGAAGCCTATGAAGTTCTGTCTGACAGTAAGTCTTTGGAGGTCCAACACTTTGACGCTGTGAGTCATTAATCTGTTGCCAAAGTGAAGAAACTGTGATAAAACCCCAAAACAGAGGAGCAGTCAATGTGTGATTTTCCATTACAAAGAAATGCATTATTCTTTTCTTCTTGTGCAGAAAGTAAACGTGATGCTTATGACAGATACGGAAATGACAACATGCGACACACAGGTAAAGAAAAACACTGCGTGGTTAATTTATAATTATATATACTGTATATATATTTCCTTGTAAGTCGCTTTGTATAAAAGCATCAGCCAAATGTAATGTAATAAAAAAAGACCACATTAGATACCTATTAAATGGAAATTTGTTGCACTAGTTTACACCAATTCCTGACTTGTAAACTAGTTAACGCTGCAGATGTCATGCATGTGTCAATTTCCCAGCTTGGGATCAATTAATTACTTCTATCTATGAATACATGATGTTTTATGTATCTCGTTACTGTGTTGTTTCTGTTTTAGTATCTTTGTTTACATCTTGCTTCCTGCTGTTGTGCCCTTTTTATTATGTCTGTACAGCACTTAAAGAGGCTTCATAAATAAAGTTATTATTATAAAAAAAACATTTACACCTTCATTTCCCAGGTTCCTCCAGCTCAGACTTTTCCTCAGATTTCCCAGGATTCACCTTCACATTCCGGAATCCAGACGAGGTGTTCAGAGAGTTTTTTGGTGGCCAGGATCCGTTCGCTAACTTCTTTGGTGAGTCTAATAAGGCTATGTTCAGACAGCGGGTTTGAATGCACAAGTTGGATTTTTTTTTTGGGGGGGTGAAATTTGGATTTTTTTTCACGTGTGCATTCACATTACCGTATTTTCTGGACTATAAGACACACTTGAATATTAGCCGCACTAAGGAGAAGGACTCAATTTCAGAGTGAGTCCTTGAAACCAATAGAAAGAAAGAAGGATTTAAAGGATATTGAATATTATGTTTTATTAATGTAATGTCAAAAGTGACTGGGTAGCTCAGTAGTTAATGCCACTGACTTTGTTGCAGCAGATGGCTAGTTCAAGACCCAGGTGTTCCCTTGGGAAAGGTTCTTTATGCTATACTGTATATCTCAATGTGGCCTCAAAGGGGTGCAAGCCTGGTTGTGTCAGGAAGGGCATCTGATGTAAAAACCTCTGCCAAATCAACAATCCCGGAAGGGAAAAGCTGAAAGAAATCTTCATTAATGCATTTTCAAAATTGTTGCATTTTAGACATATTGCAAAAGAAAAAAAAAAAAGTGGTAAACTAGCCTACTGCCTTATTTTCCATGCTATAAGATGCACCTGAATATTAGCTGCAGGTGTCCACATTGAAGAAAGATTTATTTATTTATTTATTTACGTGCCTTCACTGCTTTTTTTTTTCCAAACAGTGCCTGTGAGACGGCAGTAAAACATATGGTTAAAAAAACCCATAGAAGTCATTGTTCTTTATCTCCATCTTCCTCCTGCTACTGAAACCATTGAACTCCTCTTCATTAGTGTTTATATATATGCATTTGTTCATGTGTTTTCCATGATGAGAGTGTGTGAATGAGTTAAGCTAGCAGCTTCCTCTTCATCACCTCTTCCACCTGTCTGTCTCACTTTTGTGCTTCCCTGCTAGAGCGCCCCCTGGAGGCCGTTAGCCCTTAAAAAAATCTATACTCCAGCCGCATCGTTGTATAATATGTCACTTCCTTGATTAAGAGTTAAAGAATAAATTTCCAGATGAATACTTTAATCACTACAGCAATTATTACTTAAATAAATCTGGGTGGGTATTGTGAGTATTCTAATAAAACATGTTTTTTCATTTATAACAACAGAATATTCCGTCTTCTCTTACAGTCCGTTTCTATTCACTTTTCTCCTTTTTTTTCTCCCGCTCAGATGATTTCTCATCGTTTGGTTCGTCCTCGCGCCTCGGCCCCAGTCGGTTCTTCTCTTTTCCATCAGCAGGAGGTAAACAGCTGCAGACAGGGTTGTGCAGTTAAAAAAAAGAAGAAAAAAAAAAGACACTGCAGGAGATCATATTGTGAAAATTGTGTTAAAGGGGTCGCATTTATCTAAACCCACTTTTATTAGTCTTTGGTTCATTTATTTGTGTATTTGGACCCTAATAGTTCATAAAGTTTGATTCAGGTCATTCAGGTCATATCTGATCAGTGATTGGTGATTAAAGCTGTCAATCACACATTTAACCCCTCTTATATGAAAAATTAGGGCATCATAAGGTAGATTTTGTACAAATGCAAGGAGTAGATGCAGAAATCTCATGCTTTCTCAGACCGTTGAGTGTGCTAAAAAGTAACAAAAGAATTTTTCTTCAGTGATGCTAAAAAAAAAAAAAAAAGTGCTGTAGCTTTAACTATAGCCAAATTTCTCTGAAATAAAGAAAAAATATTTTTCCAAGTACGATATAATTGTTTATCAGCAGCAGTGGTTGTAGTAAAAACTGAAATATGTCCAAACTTTCAGCCGATTACCTAAAATGTTCATTTGTTGGTTGAACGAGTCAGAGCAGCACAGTCAACAACCTGGAGGGGGCGGGGCCTGAAGGGGTTCATGTGCATTTAAAGGGCCAGCGCTCCAAACCACCTTTCTAATGTTATTTGTCAGAAATATTGTTGAAGATGGACCTGTGGAGTTGAATTAATGAAGAATTCAGACCCAAACAGAACATTTACAGTTTATTTAGACCACAAGGAAATGTTGGAAAATACATAATTCCATTTAAAAAGCAAAATATCACTCCTTTAAGAGTGGTGACCCCACAGGACCTGGTTCATATTCTCTTCTTTTTTCTAGTTGACTTCACATCCTTCTCTACTTTGGGCGGTCTGGATGGGATGGACAACATGGGCGGAGGGATGAACAACTTCAAATCAGTCTCTACCACCACTCGGATCATAAACGGAAAACGCACAACCACAAAGAAGTATGTACTGTTGTATTTTTGTAAATTACTTTGCATGGGAGATGTCATATATGTAAGGTTATATAAAAAAACATGATGGATTCTAATCATACATCAGTTTTATATTTGTTATTCAAAAATGTTTGAGTATGTAAATTGAATCACAAATCCTTAAATCTGTTAAATATTTGCTATTTTTGTGCATTTCCCATTTTATTTCACTGCAGCTTTAACTTTGTCCACATTGAACTGATTGATTCATAATTAAATTCCGATTATTGAGTTGATACTGTCGTCGCTGTGACTCATCCCACACTTTGACCTTTGAGATTAGATTAGCCCATTCAAAGGTCAAAAATCTGCACAAACAACACCAAAAGAAAGATGGAGTTTTTGTTTTTTTTAATGTGTGTTTTGTTTTTAGGATAAAGGAGAACGGACAGGAACGAGTAGAGATCGAGGAGGATGGTGTGTTAAAGTCTGTCATGATAAACGGTAAGAACACACACTGTTTGGAGGCTTATTTTTTCAGGACACATTAAATACTAATAAATACCAGGTTGATATATTTATTAATTAAAAATATTGAACAAAATGCATAAGGCCTTTTGTTTCAGACTATGTATTAGAAAATAGGTTTTAGATACGATATTGAAGTTACAGTAAAGTTGATATGTCGCTACATTTGTGCAATTTATCAGGATATTTGATCAGCATATGTTCATATTTACACATTTTAGCCAATTAGTCCTGATGTTTCTTGTATTAAGTGAGGGTTCTTCTTCAACAGTTTTGATTGGGAAAATTAATTCACATTTTATAGTATTCTTATGTATTTTACTCTGACAGGTGACGATCCATTAACCCATAAAGTCCTGGAGCAAGTTTTGTGGCAGTTCACAAATTATTATTTTTTTCTTAAGTGATTTTACACCATTCATTGTAATATCATTGCCTATATTTTCCTTTTTTTTTCTCAATGAAAATCATGTATTTTTCTTTATTTAATTTACTGATCAAATTTGTGCAGGTTAAAGTTGTGGGTTATTATATCACACAGAAATGGACATTTTTCAGTAAAATATATCATTAAATGAACACAAACAGGTGTTTCCATTCACTGTCATTGATCCAACTCCATGGGTTTTACTGGTGAATCAATGTTGTAGAAGATGACGGTGTTT
>JAPSES010060345.1:0-11374 GCA_029822895.1 Maxillicosta whitleyi | reverse complement strand
CACATGCACAGTTATACATTGTACAAAGTACAGTGAAATGTGTTTTTGTACCTGCATCCAATAAGTAAAACACAGCATACAAAGTAGAAATTAAAAAAAAAAACATGTAAAATAAAGTAAGAATATAGCTATTAAATATTAAATATAATTACAAGAGTTAAAGTGTAAAATGTAAAAGTAAATTGTATCAGTATCAGTGTCTTTGGGTCGGACATGATGAATAAACTGAAAACACATCCCAGGCTTTTGAAAATTTGATTGGAAATGTATCATAATTTCCACACATACAAAATAAATCAGTAAAACAGTAAGTACTACACTGCAACAAAAATGACCAGGTCAGCAGCTTTTAGCAACAATTAGGGTTGGGAAATCACTACGACTGGCATGTGACAGTGGCTTCAGGGAAACATGGGATTGACAGTAGCCTTGCATAACAAGCAAGAAGTGACTGTGTAGGTCCTCATTCTTTACTGGTTTAGCTCTAAACCAATCCAGTTGAACCGAGAAGAATTACCAAGAAGCAAGAAGTGACTTTTCTCATAGTTCTGAATCATAGGTAGAAACAAATTGTTGATTACTTACTTACAGGAACACACATGGATAACTGCAAACACCACCCCATGGGATGGCTCACAGTGATTGGCTGAACATCATGGACAGCAGTGGACAATAGAATCAACCCAATCAGCAATTTACGTGTTAGAAAGAGATGCTTTAAGGGATATTTAATGCCATCCATGAGCTGTTGCGATGATGATATGAAACACTGACTTCAGAGAGTATGCAGCAAGTGAATCATGATCTATGTTCAGAGCAGTCACAGGAAGATGAGTTCTAGTCTTATCAGTGTTGACATTGACTGTGAAGCGTTCAGTGCTGAACTTGAGTCTTTGGGTGTTAGAGTTTAATCCAACTCAGCATTTGCAATGGGAGCAGCTTAGTATCTTCAGTCTCAGATCCAGTTGCACCTCTTTCTGCTAGAATCTGTCATATCAGTCCCACATGCATCTTAATAATCTGTGTCTCTGAATGTTGAACTGTGAACCAAAACAAAATGTAATGATTAAAACTTATCTAGACTTGATTTACAGTCTCTGATTCATGTTTCACTTCGACGATGCTGAAACAAGCTGATGCATCTTATGATCACACATACAGCTATATTTTGTCTCTGTTTGTTGATGTACTTTTAAAGGGGTTTTAACAATGCTCTATTTAACAGATATTCAGCTGTTAATTACTCCCAAGATGATTATCAATCCAATGCGATATTAATATCCATAGAATAAATCCTCTCTGTCTAGTTAAAGTTGTGAGAAAATCGAATAGGAAAAAAAATACTGTTAGGATTTCCAAGGATATTTATGTTTGACCTTACTTACTAAACACATAATGTTGTATATTGTACGCTTGTGTGTTTCTGTTGTGTTTACTTGAGTGGTTTGTTTGTGATGCTTTTGCTGGGAAAGGGTCATTGTTGACATTCGCTATCTTCATTCCTTGGCTATTGATGGCAGCAACTACAGGTTGGATTTTCTGTGTGTATCCTATCACTTGGTCGTTTTGGAGCTTGCCATTTGAAGCGTGTAGTTGCCCAAAAATGTGCTTATTTAACTTTTAGAGGGGATGGCTAAGGAGACTGTGAAATGGGCAACACAGATACTGGGAGTTTGACTGATACAGATGAACATGTCGTGATTTTATAACATTTTCTGCATTATCTTGAAGACTGGTTTATTAGGTCAGGTTGGTAGTTTGAGGCTGCATTGATGTGGGCTGCACATGACGCATCACTTGTTCTGGGAGAGTACAGTATATACTCGACAGCATACGCTAGTGAATAGCATATTCAGCTAAATGCCACTTGGATTCAAGACTTAACTGTTGCTTTAGGACAGAACAAGCTCCCTACACTGTCTTGTTTGCCCTCTCTTCGTCTGCCTTTATTTTAGCACCTGTTCTGTTTTCATCAGCCTACTCCCTGAAGGGGGGGTGGGTGGGTAGGAGGATGGCAGTATGGAGGGGAGGGGGGTGATGGTGTGGATTAACTGTGCTGTGTTGTTGCTGCAGTTCACACATTCCAGTGGGCCGTTTCAGGCCAACTCTCTGAACCAACACAGAGGCCTCCTCAATCCCCTTCTGTCCTCTCACCTCCCCACCTCCCACTACAGTGCATCTCAGTTTCCTCCATCCCGCTGATACTGTACTCACTTTCAGTTTTTGGTTAAACAGCCTATACTTAGTCTTCCTCCTTCCACTTTTAATTTGCAGCACATCCTCCTGAGTCTTAAAAGTCTCCTGTATACTCACAAATGTCTGTGGAAGATAAATATTGTATCTCACCCTGTTCATAACCTGTGATTACACTGCCCCTCAGAGGCCAATTATGTAAATACATTATCACCATAAATGCTTGTGTCTGTCCTTAAAATTCTACATTATCCATTACTTGCCTGGTTCTGAAGTATTTTCACAGATTAAAGCAGTCAGTGTAGGTTTGGTCTAGAAAAGCACATCTAGCCTGGTCTTAAAGGACCTCTAACCTGCAGAAAAATGTTACTCATGTGATTTCAAGTGGAAGGTTTCTGTGTCACATGTTGTTTCAGCAGCGTTTCATCTTCAGCAAAGTATTACTTAATGGGACAAGCAACATTCTTAACAATTTCTCAAGTATTTTATACATGAAATATGACTTGAAAGAAAACATAAGTAAACACTGGCTGCATTATTATGTCACGGTTATCTCAACTCATGCCACAAATGCCATTATACTGTACTGAAGCCTGCAGTCAACTTAATGATTGACAATGAATTAATGTTGCAGGTGCAAACACTTGATCCTTTGCTAGAGCTGATCTCAGTTATCAGGCAAAGGCATGTACTCCCCAGACACATCACATGCTCAGATACAGATAAACAACTGCTCAGGAAAACAGTGCAGCATGCTTGCTATAGCTCAAATATTTGTCCCTCTCATCATGATAAAAATAAATACTTGTGTGTTTACTTGTAATAATAAACCCTTTGCCTTGTCTTCGTGTCACGGAGGTCACATGAGTATGCGATTTTAATATTGTTACAGATGCCACTGATGTTATAAAGTTTCTGTTGTTTATTTCAGGGGCGAGTGGAGGTTGAGGCCGGAAATGAAAACATGAAGTTTGAGACCGGACCTTTCTCTTATTACGGCGTCATGGCTCTGAGTGCTCCTACGCTGGGTGAGTCCTCTCCTCCATCCTCCTCTTCTTGTTTTTCCTCATTTCTCCTCTTATCTTTTCTCATCTGCTCTACTCATTGTTCCTCCACTCTCCTGGAGGTAAAGAGCTCCATCTAGTGGACAGTTTAAAACATTGCTCAGAATGATAAGTGTCAAACCAGTGTCTATTAGTAGAAAGAAAGAAAGAAAGAAAGAAGTACTTTATTGATCCCAAGCTGGTAAATTGTCACTGTGTATTATCAGATGTTTCTTATATTGTTTAAATTCAGAGAAATATATAGTTGTATTCAGTATAATTTTATTTAGTACATTTTATTTGCATTTATTTGATCCCATGATAGTTCGCAGTATCATCTTGTCTTCTACTACTGTCTTGATCATGGGACCTCCTAGCAGCAGAAACTACATACTAAGTGTTTACATAATGGATCACAATTCACATATCTTTTCATGGTCAAAGCAGGCCTCTTATTTAGTTATGTGTTTACATATCTTTACTCTTAGTAGCAGAGACCTGACATTTGAGAAATCCTGTATAGTAGACCAGGATGTGTTTGTGGTGTGTTTTTACATGATAAACCAGTTCTGAACTCAGTCACCTGTTCTATATACTGTGTTTTTTTATTATTAGTTTCTCTTTTTGTAGTTTCAGGATTCTGTCTGTCTATTTATTTTGCTTGTTGAGATTATGTTTATAGAGAATAGCTTGTTTTTGTCAACTTTGACTTAGCCAGAAGGGATGTACAAACATTTCAAAGAAATATATATACAACCACAGGAACGGACACTAAATTACAGTATGTAATGTAGACATATTATTCTACAATATTCCCACCAGGGGAATGTGTTTTTACAAAATGAAATTATAGCCAGAGCCGCTCAGTTCTATTTAGGAACAGAAAACATGTAGTTTTATGCTGAGTTATGTGAGTAAGAGTTCACCGAGTGCATTGGAGGGTTCATGTGTCGGATGGATGAGAGAAGTGGAATGCAGTAATGGTTTCTGAAATCTCCTCCCCTAATGACCTTTGAACTCCTCTCCTCCCTCCCTCGTCCTCCTCACTCATGCTCTTTTACTCCCTCAAATGCAACAGTCCCTGCTTCATATCTCTGTCTGTTAAATAAGTTTTGTGTTGTTTCTTTTATGCTGTATATGTGTCAGTTTGATCTTTTGTTCATGTGTGTTTTATATTTGTTCTACAGTCTTTATGTCTTTTCTTTCACAGCTCTGTCTGGATTATCAATTAGTAATTTAATCCATTAAGACCTACTTTAAGGTACTCTCTGTTTGAATACAGTGTTCTAAAATGTTAGAGTTTTCGGAAAAGTTAGATGGAATTAGTGACATTCACAATAGTCAACAGTCTGTTGAATAGTAAAAACACAAATTTCATAGAAGGTCATAAAAGTGGAAATCAATGCAGAAAATAAAACCATGCAATGGATGATCTGTGTCCTGGTGTAAAGGTTAATGCACCATCAGCTCTAAAGTGATGGCGACCTCTGCTGACAAATCATGTGTAGCCTAATTATTTCTTCCTAAGACTCAGGTGAGTCTTTCTTTCTTTCAGGTACTTCAAATACCAGATGTAAAACCCATCTTTTTTTTCTTTTTCTTTTTTTAAATTTCCAAACCCTCCTCAGCTTTCACCAATGTCAAACTAATTTGGTCGTTTCATCACAATCAAATGTTCAGTAACAGCAACAGCAGCCATACCTGAAAACTTCACCTCACCTTCCAACACCATTTTGAAGTTGTCGGAGCTGCATATTGTCATGATTTTTTGCATGTTTGTTTTCATCAGGAAGCAGATCGGTCTGTTTGTCTCTCACTGATTGTCCCCTCCTTCATCTCCCTCCTCCTCCACCCTCTGTCTCATTGATTACCTCCTCCTCTGTCCCTACATCATTTTCTCCTCTCAGCGGCTGCTCCCCGTCATCGCCACCTCTCCTTTAAGAGGTTTTCTCTGTTCTCTCGGTTGCCAGGTAACCTCCGGCATGTCTGGGTCTTTTAACATGAAGGATGGGGTAGGGCTGAATTAGGCCTCCCTATTGATCTACTAGGTGTTGCCTAGAATAATTACACATTTTAAGCCAGAAATCAATTACATGTTAAATGAAAATCTGATCCCAGAGGGCACAGAAATGTACTTCATTTCTTCCCCTTGTTCGTCAGTCTCAATTTACCTTTCAAAGACAGCGTCAGGTGACAACAGATGCTTTTTGGCAAGTACACTGTTTGTTAAAGCAGTCTCATTTACACAGTGTTTTGTTGAGTCAACAATTTACTTACATGAATGTTACATAGACGGTGCTGTAGGAGGCGGTGTTGGGTTCATCTGTTTTCAGGAAAAGTGGAGGTGGAAGTCAGCTAATGTCAGTTTCACAGAGTTTCAGTTTCAGTACAGCAGCATTCATTTGATTGTCAGTTAGAAATGTAGTACAGGAGTTTTTGTAAATTTTGTGAAGTTGTTTTCTGCTGTTTATATATATATATATATATAAATCAATCCCTGTCACTAAGCCCCTTCCCTGGAGCTGTGTATTTAGGTACGTAATGTATTGGCAATGATTCATATCTGCTATTTGGCAAACACAAATATTACGTCACCGTCTCTATCACAATATGAAGTCTTTAATAGAACGGTAGCTACTCTGGATTACTCTAATCTTAACAAACCAGCCAGAATTGACTCTCTTAAAACACAGTTGTCACTAAATATTGAAAGATTTGTCTGAAACCAGTCACTGTGGTTTTTGTTTTACGGTCTCATTCAAGGTTTATGTGATTTATGTGCAGAATATTTTAAAGAGCAGAGAGACTAATCCTGTATGAATATAAGGGGAGTGAAGAGAAAGAAATAACGTGGTAATAAGATTGTGTGGTGAGAAGTTGGTATAACTTGACTATGACAGAATAAAGTGTAGGCATAAAAACTTAACAGCAGAACTGTAACAGACAGGAGCTGTAGAGGTGAAAAGGGAACCTACTGTGTTTTTGTTGAAAATTCAGTTTGATGAGAGTGTACTTGCCAAAGTCTTTTCACCACCACCTTAAACTGGCAGGAGATGTAGAGACAGAAAGTAACACATGACTCATCGGATGGGAAAAGACACCATCATGTGGTGCACCTCAAGGCAATCAGCTGTTTTCACTGTTTTCAGCATCAGTCTGAGTGCAACTTATTAGTTTCAGTGTTTCTTCCTTTTTCAGTCAAACTAACATTTCCTGTCACATGTTAAAATGACAGGAATGAGCTACTGAGATGCAGCCACACATTTCTAAACTTTAGAGCATAAAAATTTGTCGTATCCCTCATTTTTTTTAGAGCTGTAAAACATACATTGGGTTATTAACAGCTTGTTAAAAACAGCAAAAAAAAAAAAACCCATTCATTCTACCATTTAATCATAAAGCTCCACTTCCAAAGTTAATCCCAGAACCTGATTAGTCCAGAGCCTGAAGTAGTTTTACCTGTTGTGTGTGTTGTACATGAGCAGGTCTGTCTTTTAGTCAGGTAAATACAAGGTGTCAGACAGGTAAGGATTTTATTTTGAAGCGTGTTCATACATTTACCATCATCTCAGATGTACTAACACATTCTGTAGCATCAAGTCACTGCTAGAGGTTGGTTACATAAAGCCATTAGCTCATATTTTTACAAAGGATCCAGTAGGTCAGTTTTCTATAACTTTTACCACACGTCGAATCATAATTCAGGGGTGAAAGTTAAAGACCATGGGATGGTTCTGGTAGTCCATACAATGTGGTCTTGGGAATACTGTATACTTATGACATTTTGGACAATTAAATTATTTATTTAATTAATTTTATTAATACAGGACATTTTGCTCAGCCTGTTATGTTTTGGAAATGCCATTACGAGGTCAGTAAATGACTAAAGATAGCTCAGAAAACTTTAGAAAAGCCGTGTTGTATTTATTTCTAGAGCTTCCATGGCATTAACAGGACACTAATGCAATGTGTTGTTAATATAAAAATCTGTTATGACTGGGAAAACTTCTGTAATTGTTTAGTGTGAACTTGAAGAAAACAGAAAATGTCCCTACTGGATCTTAATAGTTTTTGTCTTATTTTAACATAATAAATAATGGTTTTCATGACTAAGTCCAGTTGTAGACTAACCACTAACTTAAACTAGACTAGCACTATATGACCAGGAGTAACTAGCTCCATTAATACTTGGAAAACTAATGCAGTTGACGTGTCCAGGTAAAACAGTTTCCTATGACTCACTGAGGCCCCCCGCTGGAAGACTCACACCTACTGGTAATAATACACAGCTGGTAATGAGCTTGCGTGTGGAGTGTGTGTGACACAACCAACGGTACGATTTTGTTTGGTTGAACTCAGCATGCCACAAATACAGACTTCAATCACCAGAATGACACACATGAGGGTTAGTCAGTGTTGTATCAGAGGTGGAAAATAACTACACTGTCTTTGTCTTTGAACCAAATGAACACATTTGTTGTCATTGAATTCCTATTAACTGTATTTACTATGAGATTGCAGGATGGTGTAACAGACTGAAACCAGCCTTTTGGTCTCACTCAAATATTTTAGTCCAGTTTTGTGCAATGAAAGTGGTGGTATACATGCTGATATTTTTTCTGCACTGTGATAAATATTTAGTTTTAAGACTAGATCATATTAGACGTCATAAAACGATGACTTTACAGTGTCGGCTTTAAATCTTACAAAAGTTAGGACCGGACCAAGTACTGAGTCATGTCCAACTTTGTTTTGTTTTTTTTTGACACTTAGCTTATATGCATTTATCCTTCTGTCATAGAGAACATAACAAACAGCAACAGATAATAGTCACAATCTAATAGTAATGATAATTTAAGTTGCAGTTATGAAATAGCAATGAAGGTACCCGTTAATTTTGTGTTTAGAACAGCAGTTTATAAAACATTTCACAGGACTGTGAGACATACATTCATTGTATTCAAAGAAACTATGCCCTATCTTATTATGTAAAGTTCAACTTGCAGCCTCAGCATAAATGTTAATCTCTCCGTTTTTTGAATTCCATTAACAATTTCCGGGTCCTGTCTGACTTTAAAGACTCAGGATAATTTAAGGGTGCACTGATTCAACTTTTTCAGGTCCGATGCATATACCAATTCCTTGGTAAGCTACGTGTGTCACTGTACAGAAGAGACTAAGACTATGCTGTTATGTGTAAAACATCACTAGTATCATCACTAGCAAATAGTTTTAAGACATTATGTACCAGCACCTTGGTAATAACTATTGTTACGGTGTGAAATACTCCTAATAACTTAGCAAAGTTTACTTTTCAGAGGATTGAGTTTGTACAATGTTTAGATAAATCAGTGAATTAAAAGTTGTAATTATTGACCCTTATAATTTATAAGTTGGGATGTTATTGTTTTCTATGCATAAAATGTTGGATTAGTATTAAATTGGCAGTGACACAGTACAAACATGTGTTATATCCTAGAATTGAACTGAACGGATCAATGGATGGATCTGAGCCACTGTCACAAAGTCCAGTTCAGTCACCTAGCAGCATTAATGCTTTAAACGGCTGATGATGTGACAAACTTGTGTCTATGAGAGAGAGAGAGCACGTAAAGTGAAATGACAGACTCCCATCCCACTGTCTTCAAACAATTTTTTGGCAGTTTGTACTGATTATTTGCAACACAATAATTTATGACATAGATCAAAGCATGATACATCAAATATACTCAATGTAGCCCCAGTCTGGACTCTGCATAAATGTATATATATATTAAAGGGGATAATATTTTACACAAAGGGGAATTAACCCTGAAATTTTGACTGTAATCCTGTTTATTATTCTTCAATTAAAAGAGTAGAATATATCAACTAGCACACTATATGTTTCACAAAAGCCCTAGAGGTATAAAAGATTCAGATTTTACTCTGTTTAAGCTTTTATTTTTTACATCATATGGCTGACATTGTAATAAGTACAATCACTAGCAATATTTCTTTCCACCTCTGTTAAAGCCTTATGTCTTGCACTTGCATCATCCAATAAAAGTAGTTTCAGTCATTATGAAAGTGTGATGTGTAATGCAAACTTATGTGGAATTGTTTGGGAAATGTTGTGTTTCACTGCCTTGTGGTGGTAAAGAGCTGCCAGATTCTACTGTGATACTGAAATCCAGGGTATGTACAGTAAAGCTGGTCATGAGTTTGTGCACTGAGTGGATAAAATAACTTTAACCCCTCTTCTAGACCTCTCTGTCTCTCACTGATTTTTAATGTCTTTGTTTTACTTGTTACTGTTAGTGTTACGTGCATTCATTACATCATCTGTATGACTAATTGTGCTTTTTATCGTGTTATTATTAACTGACATTTGACCCTACACTGCATCTTGTCTTCCATTTAATGTTTTGCACCAGTAAGGGCCACCTTCATGAATGGCTTTCTGACCGTAGTTAAATCCCATGCTGCAGCTTTGACTTTAGATCTCCGTTTTTTTTTTCAGTCTTGTAATGGCTAACAGGAGCTCTAAACCATATCTTATTACGTTTGTGTTTGCAGAGTTTCGTTCACCGTCCCACCTCAGTGGGTTGAACCGCACAGCCTCCTTAAGCGGAGCCGACAGGACTGAGTCTCTGTCCGTCAGCGGCAGCAACAGCCAGCTCAACAACAGCATCCCCTTGCAGCAGTACATACCTGACTTCTACGTCCGAGCACTCAGCGACCTGCAGTTTGTCAAGGTAAGTTTTCATCATGACAACATTAGAGCTCTTTGTAGACCAGTATCAGTATTCCCTCCATGCAGACAGACAGACAGACAGACATACATATGCACATATACACACATATGTACATACTAGAGATGTAACGATATGAAAACATATCACGGTTATTGTGACCAAAATGATCCCAGTTATCAGTATTATCGCGGTATTGTTGAAATATGCTCAAAATGTTCAAAAAATACACACACTGAAATAATTTCACCAAGTTGTGTTTTGGAAAAAAAAATCTATGTCAAATCATTCACAATGTCACAATGAAAGAGAGATGTATGGGATGGAGGTGTCCGTGTACGCAGACTGAGCCCACTATCCCTGGATCTCTGGAGCGCTGTCCGTTTAGGTGCATTCAGCCATGTTTTTTCGTTGTGTCTTAAAGGTCGTTGTGCATTGACTGACTTAGTCTTAGATAGAGAACATGCCTTAGATAAAGCGGTGGGACACTTTTAGGTGAAATATGGAGTTATTTGTTTCGTTTTGTTTGTTGTTGATGTTTTTCCCGTCTTCACCCTTCAGATCACACGGGCTCAGTATCAGAACGGCCTGATGGCATCTCGCCTCGACAGCACGCCCCAGTCCCCTGAGAGTGGCCACCACACCACCCACATGGACCAGACCACACCCCCCGCCACTGCCAACACCACTATCACTGACCTGGGCGCGGACTCCAACGTGACGGAGAACGGGCCAGATGAGACGACGCTCCTCCTCCTCAATGAGCAGAACTCACCTCACAGCACAGCCAATCACCACAGCCAATTGGAAAACAGCATTTGACCCCTCCCTCCCTCTGGGCCCTGCTTCTTTTGCACGCATGCACTACTACGTTTGGATCTGTGTGGGAGGGAAGGAGTATATGTGTGTATCTATATATGTGTGTGTGTGTGTGTGTGTGTGTGTGTGTGTGTGTGTGTGTGTGTGTGTGTGTGGGAATGCAGACACATGCCTTGGAGCAGCTGACAAGGCCCAAAGAGACAAGAGACAAGCCATGTGCAGACATGTTGTGTAACATGCAACAAAACATACACACACAAATAAACAAACAAACACACAGACATGCCAAAGTATTTTGGACTGACAGATGTAAGACTCACCACAACTCAACACTAATCAACAGTAGACCATTCACAAGTACCCGTTTGAGTGTGTGTGTGTGTGTGTGTGTACATGCTCCTTAATGTATTACTGACCACAAACATCCGTGGACCCGTTCGTCTGGACCAGAAAGCTCCTTTCCCTCCTGCCCCAGAAAATAGCATCCTGAGGCTTCCTTCCTCTGTGCATGTGTGTGTGCTTCCAGTTCACTGTCCCTAATCAAAAGACTCAGGGAGACCCCCCCACCCAACCCCACCAATACAC
>JAPSES010060324.1:0-11374 GCA_029822895.1 Maxillicosta whitleyi | reverse complement strand
TGTGTCTGTGTGTGTCTGTGTGTGTGTGTGTGTGTGTGTGTGTGTGTGTGTGTGTGTGTGTGTGTGTGTGTGTGTGTCAGCTATCAAAAGGACTGTTTTGGCAGATCGCTTTTATGCGTCCCTAACTCCACCTTTTTTGGTTTTGTATGTCACTAACTCAGCATGAGCTCCATCTTCATAATTTTGACCAAACTTGACCCAATTGTTTTTTCTCTATGTTCCCCTAACAGGATCCATACTTATCGGCCTTCGGATTAAAAAAAAAAAGACCAATATGTTTCAAAATGCTGAATATCAGCGCCAATAATCGGTCGATCCCTAATAAATAAATAAATAAACTTATTTATTATTTTTAAAATATTTTTTCTGTATTAATAAAATGTTTTTGTGTAGAAAACTTTAGTTGTTTTGTATGAACATTATACAACTGTAGCCTCAAAGTTTTTAGGGGAGGGAACATTCAAACAGATCTCACTGTCAAATCATGGGGACATGGTACCACCTTATGGAATTTTTCAATGAAAATACAAGCAAAATGTAATTATAATTAATATTTCAGAATAATCCTGCCCAATAGAATATATATTGGTGGGATGTGTAGGTTTGAATTATTCTGATCAATCTTATCTTAAAAGTGCCGTGAGTGGTTGATGAAAACAACTGACTCCTGCTTGACTTGAAATAAAATAATAATATGAGCCAGTCTCTTTGAAGAAATGACTCCTCAAGATCCAGCTCCTTCAAGGAGCCGCAAATCTATTACTATCAACTGAGTAATGAAAGGAAAAAAGAGCAATAACAAGCAAAAGCAGAAAAATGTTAACACACTCAGTTGCCAAACCTATATTGATTTTGTCTGACACACAATGAGAACAATCATCACCTTCAAACCAAACTGGACAAGCTCAGAGCACGCCAAGAGTTAGTCAGCCATCGATGGACAGCCAAGGATCAGCAAAAACATGTTTAAGCATTTATCGCCAATGAAGTCAGGAAACAAAAACTATTGGACTGATCAATGGCTAATTATTTACATTCCAATCACTGCTTCATATATAAGATTTAAAAATTTAAACATTTAAACATCCTATATATTTGTGAGGCAGCGAAACCACTAAGCACTGAAAAACCCAACAAAATCAGTGTTTATTTTTCTATTTCGACTTTAACATCAGCAGCAGCCTCCAAACTAAACTGAAACTGTGCTGATAATGGACCAATAATCTACAATAATCAAAAGGCAGACAAGCAAATCTGTCGAAAAGTGCTCATCTAATTGCATACATACTTCACTGACTGACTCTGTGTGTGTGTGTGTGTGTGTGTGTGTGTGTGTGTGTGTGTGTGTGTGTGTGTGTGTGTGTGTGTGTGTGTGTTCATTGTTGCCATCTTGACGGGCAGGGCTGAATATTCTCTGGGTATGCTGGGAAAATTCAGGGGGGAAAATCCAGTAATGTTTGTGAGGCGGCAAAGAGGAGTAGACAAGTAGTGTTAGAAAAAGTTAGGACAAGCCCGAGTTATGATTCAGGCAAAGAAGGCTGCAGCAGCAGATACTTCAATCTACTTCCACTGCTGCTTAATACAAAAACATCATCTATAATACATGTGCAATATGCTACAGAGAGGAGGAATCCTGAGGGAAACCAACTGTACTTACACGGCTCAATGGTTTAACTCTGTCTCTGAGAAAAGAAAGTTGGCTCACTGTTGCATTGTTGAACTTTTACGGCCATCTTTATGTCATCCATGAATCCTCCCATCTCATCCATCACTTCCTCTGTTTCTTCTCTGTCTCAACAGTCACATTTCATAGCTGCTATCTGTTCAAATCTATACATTTAATCTCTGCTCTTATGAGTTCTACATTGGGCAAAAACACCCATTTTTATCAAATGGAAGCAGTCTGTCATCTTCTTTTATATCACATTTAATAAGCTTATCATTTAATATGTACACTCTAAAAAGTGAATAGGGCAGTGGGTTGAAAAATTTAATTGTTTTACTTGTCGTATTCAACCTTCTGCTTTGGAGTTTTTAATCTACTAGTTTGGATTTTCTCAATTTAAAAACCTTAAACATTCTCTGAACTTGATACTGAAAATTATTTTACAATATGAATCACTGTTGGTTAACAGTAAGTTGTATTTAGAATAAGACCATTAAAATACAATGTTTGGGTGTTTGTTTTGGTGAATTGTGATATGTTTGACTGGGTATTGTATAGCACTGCTAACTGCCAAAGTTAGTTCCTTTTTTAAATTGAATTATTGCTAGCTAAATGTACAAAAACACTTACAAATTCAACACATCAGTGCATTTTTCCTCACCATTTGTGAAAATATGTTCTGATACTTGTGTATGTTTGTGTCAAACTGTTCAGCGATGATAATTCAGTAAAATTGCACATGGCTTGTTAGGTAGCTGAATTTGAAAAATAGTGTGCACAATGATAGGTTAACCTCCAGCCTGCTTCAAGGTTACATTCCATGTGGTTCAAACAGAGGTGTGAATCTAAGGAAAGAGACGCCTCGGAAATATAACAAACTGTCCACAACTGAGGCACTGGAGCCTGTTAAGCAAAGGCTCACACCCATCTGCCTAAAGAGGGATACAAAGGAAGTAGAGAAGAAGAAACAAGGTGTTCTCCACCACCCAGCTAAACTCCTTATCGGGCATCGGAGCGGCTGAGATGAGTCGGCACATGGAGCAATACATGAGCAGAGCACTGAAAGGAACAGGCAACAACACCATGAGAGCCAGACATCAGCTTCTGGTTGACAATTGTCTGAGACTGTAAGAAGACAAACACCAACCTGTGCAGTTCCTGGAGTGACTACAAGAAAGCCTATGACTCAACGCCACACACATGGATACCGGAGTGCCTAAAGGTGAACAACATGAACAGGAAACTAACTCCAGAACTCGATGAGGCTGTGGATGGCGACTCTGGAGGCCAACTCAAAACCAACTGCACAGGTGAGCATCAGATGTGGCATATATCAAAGAAATGCAGGCTTAAATCCCACCAGCTAGATCATGTCAAAGAGTGGATTTGGACCAGTTCTGAAGTGGAACAACCATCAGCCACCTCCTCTACATGGATGACATCAACTTGTAATGGCAAGAATGGGTGTGACATTGACTCCCTGATTCACTTCATTCAGATGTACAGCAAAGACATCAGGATTTCATTTGGACTACTTAAATGTGGGTGTGCCACCTCTGCTATTTCCTCAGCACTAGGTCTTGTTGCAGCCTTGACACGACAGGCTTGTGTTGATGTTGTTGCAAAGCAGGCAGGCCTCTTCAGTATTGAACCATTGATGGAGGTTTCAGGGGCAAGGAAGGGTGTCATAAGTGGACCTGATCAGGAAGCTGAGCCTGGCTTGGGGAGTCTTCCATGACATTCAGACTTCTTGGCAAATCTGAGACACTGCCTTGATGTTAAGTCCCTCCTGTTCTGTCCTTGTCACTTCTGCCACTGCCATGGCTCCCCATTGTTCCATTGAGGCCTTTCACCAGAACAGGGGGGTTTCACTCCTGCCAAGCCTGGCTGGACCCTCCTGGACTCTGCCGCCCACCTTGCGGTGTTTCAGCCTGCTGACTGGACTTTCCACTTCCTCCCTGTTTGTATCTGGGCACCAGGTGCTCTTTGGTTGGTCAGTGGATTCCCTCAGCTCCAGCACCATCTGAACCTTCTCCTGCTTCTATCCCAGGCTGATGGATTGCAGTAGCAGTTGCAGAGTGTTCTTGCTGAATAAGCCTACTTCCAACATGCACCTCAGCAGTTTCAGCCACTTCTTGATGAATGAGTTTGTCAACTTGTCCAATTTGCCTGCCACCGAGGAGGGGACTTTGCTCATCTTCAGGCCACTTCACCCTTGGGCAGAGTATAAACTGACAGCTCCATGTCTTATACTTGCTGGAGAGTTAAAGTCATCTGCAAACTGGGAGAGAGAGAGAGATCACACATGCCCAGGGCAATACCTACCTCCAGCTGTTGCCAACCTGTGGTGCAGTCCTGATGGGTGTAACAGCTGGAAACCAGGGTACGAATGCAGAAAACACATACCTGATCATTTGGTGGGGGACTGAGCCATATGTGTTTGGAAGACCCAGTGACCAGCCATACCACATGCAGATCACTCCTCTGTTTTCAACCTGTGGATCAGCTGGATCATAATTATTTCTTTGTGTCCAGTTGAGCTCACAATGTCAAAGAAGAAAACGACGGTGTTTAATAGCAGTTGATCTGCCTTTTTGCTGGGGTTACCCAGCATTTGCCTTGTGTGTTCTCTTGGTGATTTGATTGTTCCTCATTTATGGAGTGGGGGGGGGGCTTCCTCTATGTATATAATACATATTTTTCATAGTTTTTCATATACACTGTTGTGCTGTCAATCAGAGATGGAAAATATGACTGTGAACAGGGAGTGTATACTTGTTGCATACATCAGTTGATGCCACGCATACAGCCGCTCTTTAAACGATTGTGGCTTTTGGCCTGGAGCCGATGTCATCAGACGGTGCCCAACCTTCTCTGGGTGTTTCGACCCTTAACCGCTACACCCTCCGGTTGGCGGGTCGGCAGTGGTGGCCAGATCATTGCCCATCGGCTCCAGGCCTCCAGCCCCCTTCCTCCCTTTTAAACCACAGCCAACAAGAGGGTCTTTCTGCTGCCTCCCCAATCCTGCGCACAGCTGCCTTGCGATCTTTACCTGCCACGCCGAGTGTAGTGAGCACCGACCATACCGACTGGTCCGGGAACCCTCTACACCCCACCTCCACAGGAAATAGCCATGCCTGCCAACCTTTCTCCCGGCACTCCATGATGAGGTCTTGGTATTTTAGGCTCTTCCTCTCATGGGCCTCTTCGCAGCCTTCCTCCCATGGCACTGTCAGTTCCACCAGGATGACCTTCTTTGCCTGCTCTGACTAGATCACTATGTCAGGCCTCAGGGTGGTCTGGACGATGGGGGGAAAAGTGAGCTTCCTACCCAGGTCAGCTGACATCTCCCATCCTTTTGCCCCCTGGAGGATGTTGGTCCTGCCCCTCTTCACAGGTGGTGTCCGCTCTCCAGCCCTGAGGAACTGCATGGAGGATACTTGTGGCTTGGGTGGTAGTGGTTCCCTCCTGGCCTGTTCCAGGACGTCTGCGATCACACAGAGCACCTGGACATGCCGCCACCTATATCTTCCCTGGGCCAGAGCCGTTGGACACCCTGCCAGTATGTGGAACAGGGTACCCTTCTTCCCACACAATTTGCAGAGTGGGTCCTCCCTCAGGCCCCATCTTGCCAAGTTCACTGGTGACGGGAGTGTGTCGTACACAGATCTCAAGAGGAAACTTATACGGAATGGCTCCAGCCTCCAGAGTTCAGACCATGTTATCCTCCTGTTTGGGAGGTCCCATCTTGTCCACGTTCCCTGGGTGGCAAGTTCAACAGCCTTTGCCTTCCGTATTTCTTCCTCTTGGTGGCGCACTTCAGCTAGCACCATTTCCCTCCTCTGCTGCACACTTGCCCCCCTCCACTGTGTGAAGTGTGATGTTCCTAGTCCCTTCCAGCCAATGCAGACATTGCCCACGATGTCTCTCCAAGGAGCTGTCAGCTTGCCTGACCGCAGTGTCTGCTACCCACTTGCGGCCAGTTCTTGTGATGACTCCTGCATTGCTGATGCTCTAAGCATCATGGCCATCATAAATATTTGTGAATTTGTGAAGGCCCTAACCCTAACCGAAGAGCTCACATTAGTCCAGTTCTTAAGGCCCTAACCCTAATCAAAGGGCTCACATTAGTCCAGTTCTTAAGGCCCTAACCCTAATCAAAGGGCTCACATTAGTCCAGTTCTTGAGGCCATAACCCTAACCGAAGGGCTCACATTAGTCCTTTTCTTAAGGCCCTAACCCTAATCAAAGGGCTCACATTAGTCCAGTTCTTAAGGCCCTAACCCTAACTGAAGGGCTCACATTAGTCCAGTTCTTAGAGGCCCTAGCCCTAACCGAAGGGCTCACATTAGTCCAGTTCTTAAGGCCCTAACCCTAACCGAAGGGCTCACATTAGTCCAGTTCTTAAGGCCCTAACCCTATGACCCCTGATGACGATGAAGGCAGGAGAGAGGCAAGACCACAGCAGCAGGTCCAGAGATGATCCAGGGGAAACCTGTGAGGTGATAAAGAGGAAGAAGTCAAGTCACTAACATGTATTTGCTTGACATAAATAGAAGAGCAGATTAAGAGACAGAAGGTCAAGAAAGAGGAGGAGCAGAGAAGAGCTGAGACAGGAGGAGGATCATGTCAGAGCTCAGTGTATCAGATGAGTCTCCATCAGTCTAAGCCTAAAGCAGCAGAACTAAGAGCAGCCTGAGCCGCTCTAACTATAGGAGTGATCAAAAATTAAAGTTTTTATCCAACTCTTAAACATACAGAGGGTGTCTGTCTCCCAGGCCGGGGAAGGATTATTTATTTAATCTCTAATTTCTCCTTTTAAACCGCCATAGCTGGACCAAATCCTTAATCCTTAATTAAAAGTGATCCATGTGGAGAACAGTATTGAAACACTGAATCTTTCTTGTGGTCTACCAAAGACTGAGAGACACACCTCAGTTAAGACTACCTTTGGGTTAGATTATAACTTCAGACTTCAGTACATGGACCCAGATTTTATCAATGAATTCTTTAATCTGTATTCTACCACTAAATTCAAGGATCTGGCGGCTGTGAAGGTTATCCATCAAATCAAATTTTATTTATATAGCGCCAAATCATAACAAAAGTGATCTCATGACACTTTAGACCTGGAGCCGGTGGAAACCAGACCACTGACAATGTTCATGTCATTCTTTTGCACTTACTTTAATGATGGGATTTCTGTTGCATCACAGGACATAATAATTCTGTCATCTCCTGATTCCACGTCTTCACAAACACAACATAAGCCAAAAGAGTTTACAATTCCACAGTCAGCTCTTGAATGAAATGTATATTGGATAGACTACCAGAGGTCATTTTCAAATACGAGGCCTTTCTGTACAGTTGCAGAGGCCTTGATCAGACCCTTGGCTCTTTCATTGGCTGCTATGTTTAGAAACGTTTGAAGCACTAAATAGAAACCCACCTTAAACTGTAGGACTGTTTTTGAGATTCTGCTTGTGAATCTGAGTCCAATTCTATACAACCCCCGCATTCGTTACATTGGATATTACTTTGACCATAAAACAGACCAGAAACAGAATTTAAGAACAACAATGAATCAATCATTTAATGACCAAACTTACACAGATCTGTGGTCTTCCAAGATTACAAAGAGTCTGATTTCCTAGCCAACAGACATGAAGTTTCAAAGCAGAACAATCATCTCTCTGACCCCACGTACTCAAGAGCCAGAGCTATGTTTTTCTCACTTCTATATGTAGCCTGGCCTTAAAAGGGAATAAATATGAATAAATATGCATAAACTAATCTGTTCAATAAATAGATAAATAATAAATGAGTTCATAAAAACTGTGTTCATTTAATTGTAATTCCTTTATTTGTAATAAGGAATTGGTTTCTGTTTCTGTTTAGAGGAAATAAGACAATAATGTTGTAATAACATTGTCTGTTGGATTTTGTATGTCTGAGAAAAACGTGTTGAAATGTCATTTATTTATTTTTAGCTTGTCAATTGGTTTTCCTGCTCAGCTGTCATTTAACTGTTGTCCAATTGTAAGATATGGAGGTGAGGCAGATTAGATCGACACGGTAAAGAGACTAAGAGGACGTCGGAGGAACGACATATGATTGTGCTGTAATGATAAAGTATTGTCTCCAAACCAGGACAGATGCAGTTTGTGTTAAATGGGCAGACAAATGCACACAGAAGGTAAATGTTTAAATTGTTGTAATCATGGACTGTGTTACTGCTGATAATGATGCAATGCAAAGCTAAACACGTTTAGCAATTAGCAAATTAGCTCTCGCTAGCATGCTAACGGTGATTTACACACACTAAACTATAGTAGCCTGTGTTACTTGTGTTAAATGTGTGTTAATGTGCTGTGGATTTGGAACGTTTTCATGAAAATTCCCATAGACTGTCAATATGATGGGTTAAAAACATGTACGTATCTTCACCAGAAGAGGACAGGACCAACATACACTTCTTGTTTCCCGTTGGAGCTGTGAGCGGCACATATCAGGGCCACTGTCAAGGATCTGGTCTCCCCTTTCTCCACCATTCGTCCATAACCTCCTCATCCCTTTTCTCACCTTCTATACATACCACCACACGCTAACGAACAGTTACTCATGCATTTATTTTATTTATTTGGCTTGTTTAAGCGAAACGGTCCTTACGTTTTTGACCTCCCTGTCAGGTTCACACAAAGAGAGAGGACACGGAGTTAAAGTTTTATACCCACGAGGACAGAGATGTGTTCAGGTTACACTGTCCAGAACACTCTGAACCCGTCCGGCTGTCTCCTCTTTTTATTTAGGATTCTTACTAGTTACAAAATAACAGGGTGCAGCCTCCTCAAGGATTGGGGAAAATTACTTAGTTAAAATAACTTGTTTTGTACAATTATTCCAACACTCCCCGACCCCGAGCACTGACTCAGGCCTGCAACGTTTGTTGGAGACTGTGGGGTTACGTACGGTGAACACAGACATTTGTTCTTTAACAGACATCTGTTGTGTTTGTTAAGGATATTATGAATCTTACTGGAAAATCTGAATGTTTTGAATGTGTTAGAAGTGGGTTCATTGCCTTTGATAGGTGATTTTCATCATTTCAACTTTTAATACACTGATTTTATTTTTAAAGCACTGTGTCTGAATCAGAAGTAGGATTTATTATACATATTGGGTGATGTAAAATGAGTTATTATTATCTCAAATGTAATTTAAACGAGTCCACATCAAACTGTTTAAACTCAAAATTGTTCTTAGTAGAATGTATCATATTTTGTTTCATATTCTAAGTGCACTCAAAAAAGTAAAACATGGATGTTGTTGAAATTAAATAACTATTTTATTTTTTTTTAAAATACCAAATGTGTCCATTTTTTACGATTAAATTAAGAGAGTTTCATTGTAGTGACCTCATAACAGCAACTGCTGCAGGTTTGTAACCTTGTTGAATTGAATCAATGTGATAAATGATGAAATCACCCTCACGAATATCAGAACTTTGTCCCAACGCTCTTGCTGTATGGATACCTGGGGTTCAACTCACTAATCCATACATCAGTACTGAGGGGGTTTATGAACAGAACCAACAGAACCACCACATCAGAACCAGTTCACTGTTATTTTTATTATCAAACAGAAGCAGCAGACTGTTGGTACAGACTGGATCATTGGTGTGTGCAGTTTATGGATCAGAACCACACTGTGGACTTACAGAACCACACTGTGGGTTTACAGAACCACACTGTGGGCTTACAGAACCACACTGTGGGCTCACAGAACCAATCAGGTGAAACTGGATAATGTTCCACGGCACACTGGTTGGGAGTGGTGTAGGGAATTACACACTGCATGAGACGCACACAATACACACCAAATTGAAATTTTAAGACCAGTAGAAAAGTTGCATGAATTTACATTTTACACTGTTGTGTCTTAAGAAGGTACTAAGTAGAGTTTAAAGTTTAAAGTTTAAGACCAGAGTCTTTAAAAGATTAAATCTCTGCAAAAATGTGGATTCAATGTGATTTTCTGTCAGGTATTCACACTGTCACGACCTCCTGATTTCAAAGTAAAAGAAAAACAGCTTTCTCTCTCTGTGGTCAGATTGTTGAGCTGCCTCTCACAATCACTGCTGAGGTCGGACACAGTAAGATTTTCCAACTGGTCTTAAACTTTTCATCAGGAGTGTATACACAGTCTTCTGCTTGTGTGATTTGACAGAGGTACTTGATTTGAGACACGTCCATGTTAGCTCACAAATTAATATTAGTCTGGCACATGTGTCAAATAAGTAGCATGATCCTTCATTTCACACTTTACGTGATAGCTGCACTTCAGGTCACATGACAAGACTTGAGAATTTATTTGTCAAACAATGTATGCCAACACAGACAGTGGCTACACAGATGCACAAATGCTAAACTACCAAGCCGACACTGAAAATGTTTACAGAACACAGGTAAGCTTTGAGTTGCAGTGTGACATTTATTTCATTAGTTTCAAGATCTTAAGTTAAAAACAGTCTTTTTTTCTATTGTGTTCATGGCAGGTCAGAGTTTTCTGCAATACAGACAAATTACAACTAAACACAATGTAGGAATGAGCTGTCTCAACTCATAGGTGAATGTTCAGTGGAACATGAAGCTGCTCTGAAACAGTGGGCTGTTGGTATTGTCTCTAGTACCAAGATTCTTCTAAAATCCATCACCAGGATACTGTCCCTGTGCCAAAGCATGTCAGACAGCATTCACCATAATGCTGGCTGCTAAAACACATGGACCTTGCCAAATACTATTGGAGGGCTGACAATGTTTGGAGAAAATAAATGACAAAGAGAAATGTGAAAGTGAGTGAGAGGGACGAGGACTTGACTCCTATGTAAAAAAAAAAAAAAAGAAAAAGAAGAAAAAGGAGAACAACAAAGCAATAACAAAGGCCTGCTCAAGGAAAAGGACAGAACATGTCTTCTCTGTTCTTTTTGCGTGCCATTGTAGTGGTACCTTTTATGCTAACAGCAAACTGTTGTGGTTTGTGATTGAAGATCTTCTCACCACAATGCCACCATCCATATGTTCACATACTCACACATAAATGCACACACTCACAGAGATATGATAACTTAGTACAGACTCAACCAGACAAAAGACCTTCTGTAATCCATGTCCATGAGGACTGTGATAGGACTGTGTGTTCACACGTTAGAACTCCACTGTGCTAAGTGATAGTGGGTGTGATTTACATCAACAAATACTGGCCACATAAGTGCAGACATGGATATTTATGGTGATTTATGATATTTACCAATGCATGAAGTTAAATAGTACTAGTTTGAACCAACACTGTCTTAGAAAGTAGGTGTTCACAGTTACATTTTTATAGATCAATTTCAGACAATTGGAATAATTATCATTGCATTAAATTTGAACATAGAATGTGCAAATATCTAATAATACAATATATAATCTAATATATATAATCTATACATTACAATCTTTGTTTCCATACATTGTATTACAAGCATAGGCCTATTGCAGACATGTCCAAAGTCCGGCCCGGGGGACAAATGCGGCCCGTGGTCAATTTTCATCCGGCCCGCAGCCTCCGTCATAAAATCAATAAAGTCTGTCCTGCATGTAGAATTAATACATTGGGCAGCAGCGCTGTTACCTGCGTGTGCTAAGTGCTGCCATCTAGAGGCTCAAT
>JAPSES010060303.1:0-11376 GCA_029822895.1 Maxillicosta whitleyi | reverse complement strand
AATCTTTGTCTTTGTCTTTCTCTCCTGTTCTCTTCCTTTACTCTCTCTCTTACCTAAACTGACACCCACCCTCCAGGTTTTTCCTTCCACTGTCACCAGTTACAAGAGTTTGATCCTGGAACATTCTGTTGGTTTCTGTAAATTCAGTCTGGTTTTTACCAGCTCCATATGTAAAGTGTCATGAGATAACGTCTGTTGGGATTTGGTGTTATATAAATAAAATTTGATTAGATTTACTGTTGTTACTGTTATAGCATGTGGCTAAAACTCAACCTAAACTACATCAATTTAAAATCAATCAATCAATCTTTATTTATACAGCACTTTTCATACAGCGAGGGCATAACAAAGTGTTTTATATTTAAACTTCAATTTCAATTGTAACCATAAGCTTAAACTGGGTTAGTGGAGGAGACCAGTGTTTGTTTCCTGTTCAAAACGTTGGTGAGTTAATCATCTCTTCATGAAATTATTTCATGCACATTTTGCATTAGGATGTTTTTACGCTCCAGAGTTTTTTAGGGTGTGTGTGGCTCAGTTGGTAGAGTGGGTCGTTCAACAACCATCGGGTCAGCATGTCCAAGTGTCCTTGGTAAGACACCAAACCCTAAACTGCTCCCAGTAGAGCCTGGCAGTGCCCTGCATGAGTGTGTGAGTGTGTGTGTGAACGGCTGCTTTGTGAAGTGCTTTGGGTACCATGGAGGTGTGGAAAAGCATTACATAAGTGTAATTCTGTCTGGGAAAAGATCTCTGGGGTGTGTGTCTAGTTCTGTAACAGTGCCTTTACAAAATGTACCAGTAGAGATAATGTTTGTAACACACTGAGGTATTAATTCTAACTAAATCCACCCAAAATGTGCTATTTTCAGTGTGTAGCTTAGAAGATTTTACTTTGAAAGGGCTTCTCCACAGACCAGCCAGCCAGTAGGGGTGCTAGCCAAACAAATGTACGCTCACTTATGTTGTTTGGGGAATATTTAGCAAACAATTCATTCTCTTGTTGAAACAAGGAATTTGTAGTTGTGTCTGGAGTTTGGAGACACAAATCAAGACAGAAAAAAACAAACAAATTAGTGAATATGATGTATGAATGGCTGCCCGTAAAGATGGTGCAAATAAAAGCAACAGTAAAAGAGTCAGTGAGCATTTGCATTCTTCACGTTCTTCCTGTCGTTTATAAATCACTCATCAGGGATCAGAGAAGATAAGCAGGAGTTTCAGCATCCCTTTTACTGCCATGTTTCACAGGAACCGACCTTACAAGTGACCATTACTGACACTGGATTATGTAACTACTGTACTAGTGTTTTTAGTCGTTCAAAAGGTCAGATGAACTATTGGTATTCGTTGTCATCAGTCCGTCTCTCTGTTAATAGTTTTCCAAAAGTCTTCTTCTCTGAAACTGTCAGTCAGAATGACTTATTGTCTGTTGTAGAACATTTTTGGGATAAGGTCTACCAAGTTTGTTCAAAGAATTGGGAAATTTAGATTTTGTAATTTTTTGAATTTTTTGATTTTTAAAAATCCTCGTTGGTTTATAATGTGCCAAGTTTGAAAGTGCTATGACTTGAAAACAATGGCAGATATTGATTTAATGCCTATTGGTAATAGATAGGAAGCCACATACGGGCTTTCATTTGGTGCCATGATCTTTGGCCTTGAGTGACCTTGAAAAGTTGAACCAATGTCAATTAATGTCTTCACATATGCCACTGGACTATATGACCTTTGGTCCAATTTCTACATCTTGTCAACTACTGGGAAGACTGGATCTCCTGCCAACTCATAAAGATTTGTTGCTTATGGGATGGTTGGGGGCCTGCAGGCAGCGTTCTTTCTGAGGTACACTCAGGGAGGGACATGTTCCCTATATGTACCATAAAAGAAGCAAGCAGCAAGAGGACAGTATTTTTGTTGTATTTTGCTGAATAAGAAGTGATCCATTAGAGAAAAAATGGTGCCCCACCCAAACACCCGGGTGGCTCCAGTTGAGTGTGATAGACATATGACCATTCAATCATTTCAATGGTTAAAATGATTGGATGGTGTTTTTTCAGTCCTATCTAATCCACAGTTGACTAAAAAATTGTATTTTTGTGTTAGAGGATTTAACAAATTGGTTGTAATCAGGATGTGAATGGAGGTTTTAATCAATACAGTAAAAATGCTCCAGGAAAACATCTCCTACCCAACCTGTAAATCTCATAGTTGTCTATGATCTATACTGTATTTGGATCATATTTGTAATGATGACAGCTGTGCTCAGTCACTTCTTTAACAGCTATGAAAGTAGCAAACTGTGAAGCGAAACAACCACACAGCTGCAAGAAATTGTTTCCCACCCTTTCTTCTTGTAATGTTATATATCAACATCTGGGCTTTGCATAAATTTGTGATGAAAAGTGGGTAGCTGATTTGTTGCCCCCGCAGATGATCAGATGTAAATGTAGACATGGAGGCAGTGCAAAAGAGTGACAAATGTGGACTTGGACGCTGCAAGTGTTGAAATCCATTGGTAGCTAGTAGCGATTTCTCTCTCTCTCTCTCTTCCTCTCATATATACGTGTGTGTGTGTGTGTGTGTGTGTGTGTGTGTGTGTGTGTGTGTGTGTGTGTTAGAGCTGCAGTCTCAGCAGGAGATTATTGCATTGATGCCTGGGAGGCAGCAGTTGCCTAAATGACTTTAGACACAATGTGTGTGTTGGGTATGAATATGTGCGCTGTGTTAGCTAGTGTGTGTGTGTGTGTGTGTGTGTGTGTGTGTGTATGAATGGTATATGACCCTGAGGAAGGCAGCCATTTAATCTATTATTCAGCATCTCTACTAAACACATTAATTAGAGCCTGAGGTTCTGATGAGTGCATGGTCAAATTCAAACCTTGTATCTCCCTTGTTTCAACCTGATTGTCCACCATTTGGACCCACGGAGCTTAACCAATCCGTAAGTTTGACTGTTGAATTTTGTTTTTTTAAATAAGCTTTGGCCTCGTCAACATTTTATGTGTACTTAGGAATCATAATGAAAAGTAGTTTAAGTGCTGGTAGCAAAGCTATGGCGATAAAATAACCAAGCTGCTTCTGGACCCAAACTGCACATTCACTTCAATTAATCCCATTTTTGTGGAAGTTTAATCACACTAAAGATGGTTATTATTTCAGTGTTAATGTTCAGTGTTGGTCATTTTTTTTGTATAAATATATAAAATATGTATTGCCATAATGTTGCCCGACTTATTGTCAGAAGGCGTCATGGCAGTCCCTGTTTTGTGTCGTCTTCCTGTTTTATTTTGTAGTCCTTCCTCATGTGTTATGTCTGGTATCTTTACTTCCTGTCCCCCTTTTGTGGCAAAATTACCTGACTCCTCCTTGTGTGTACACCTGTCTTGTGTTTTCCCTAATTTCCCCATGTATTTAAGTCCTGTCTTGTCTTAGTGTCAGTGCGTCACAGTTCTTTCTGTGCGACAATCCAGCGGTTGTATTTCTCTCCTATGTATGACCCTGTTCTCGACCCAGACCGCCCGACCTGTCTTTGCCTGTCTCTGCCTGAACCTGTACCTTGAATCGGACTCGAATTTTGGACCTGCTTTCTCCCTCTCGGTACTACTGCTTTATCAGGTTGACTTCCTGGTTTCGACTCACCGCTTGTTTATGGTACTGCCTCTCTTTTGCTTTGGTACTTTGTATGTTTTCTTCTGGACCTCCAGATCACTGAACTGTGTTTTGTTTTACACCCTGAGCCAGACTGTTTCCCGGGGAAACCCGCAGACCAGTTCGAAACCGACCTGGATCACAGACTCAGCTGGGATTCGGACTCATCATTGTTGTGCATTTATTTTGATACTTTGCATAATAAACTGTTGAACCGCACTCAGTTGTTCGTATAGTCTATCTGCACTTGGGTTCCTCTTTCCGAGTTATGACAGAAGGCCCGTTGGTCAGAAAATTAGTTTGAATTTAGTTGATAAATCTAACCCTAACCCTTTTCTGACTAACAGGCCTTCTAACAACAGGGCCCCTCCAGCCACATATTAGCCACCTATGTGTATATGTTTTTGGCTTCTAATTTCACTGATTTGCTACCTAGCCAAGCGTACAGATTCAGTAAATGACGGATGTAGCTAATGCAGTATTACCTCTGTGAGAGTTCGAAAGAACACTGAACAGTGATTCCGCAGCCAAGATGAATCTGAGAACTCATGTTTTATTGGCTGCTACAGATTATGGTGACACTCCTTCATACGCTTGAACACCCAACTGAGACCATAGTAGGCCATTTGCTGCAGTACTTATCAGGTATGGGAAGGGCTTGATGCAGTGACTGAGTAAATCATTGAGGTACTTTTCTCAACATGCTGATATGGAATGGTCTTTTGAGTCAAAGTGGGTTGTATATGTTAAGTAAACTGCTTTTAAAACTACTAATGATGATAAAGTTTAAGGTAACAGCATTTGGATAGGCCCTATTAGTCACTAAAAAGGCATGAACATAACAAGTTTCATTGTTTTAAGTGGTAGGAGGCCTACTTGTACAGAGGCATTTTTCCACCTTGGAATCGAAAAGAAATTCAGACCTTCAGTGGATTAATTCACTTTTCAGAACTGGTATAATGATTAGGGATGTCCTGATCAGGTTTTTTTTTTTTTTTTGATTTTGTGTATCTGCTGATACTGAGTCCCGATACTTATTTAAAAAACAAATAAAGAAGAATGAAGAAACAGATTCACAATGCTCCCTTTTTTTTATTATTATTATTTAGTTCACCTTATTTTATCAACAAATCAATGGCACCTCACCATGTCCCACCTGAGAAAGAATGTTTTTAAAAGTTCCACAGTTTTTTGTAAAGTGCTTGTAGGAACTGCACTACTCATCTGTCAGTACAAAGTTTGACTGAAGGAAGTGTCTGTTTTTCTTCATGAAAACCAACATCTCTATCTTCATGGTAGTTCTACAACATGAAACATACGCCTCCTCTGTTCTTTCCTCATTAGAACCAAATGTCACTTTGTGTTTTTGAGCTGCGTTCACTCACACCTGTGCCGTGCACCTGACCATGTGATGCCGTGCTGCATGTGCTGATGTTTCTGCGCCAAGTCAAGACTTTCACTCTGTGCCAATGCATAGATAGATATAACAAGTGTTAATAAAAAAATATAATAAGAATATACATAGACACAAATACAAATACAAGTCCTGATCGGGATAATGGGATAATGCCTGATTCCGATTGAGTCCCGAACCACGTGATCGGGGCTGATTTCCGATCGTGTGATTGGATCTTGACATCCCTAATAATGATGCGTTATTAATATTTCTGTGTAAAGACAAAAGCACTACTTGGAGGCTGTATCACAAAAGGATAACCGTGGTGTATATTGGAGGGAATCGTTTTTTAATGGATGGAATTTTTATAAGCACTTTTCTAGACACCCAAAGTGCTTTAAATTATTGATCCATCATTCATTCGCTCTCACATTCACATAGTGGTGGTGATGAACTACATTTGTAGTTACAGCTGCCCTGGACCAGACTGACGTCTACGGCCCCTCCTACCACCATGGAAGATTAATACACTTTACCCATGGGACTTCTTCTTCGTGTGGTTTAATGGCAGGTGGCACTCAGCAAATTAGGCATTTGTGCCGTCTAGCGTCTGTACTGTGATATGAACCAGAGCGTTTGCCCATAGAAGCAGAGCGTCCATGCACTTCAATGGGACAGTTGTTTTCATTGCTTTGAAACTCATTAGATAAATGCCCCAATTTTGTCCTGCCCCGGCCACTCAGCATCTCTGGGGCTGAATGGAGCTGTGGGCAGGCTTCAGCTGGCCTGGATGCTGAGCCAATTTGATTGGCAGGTATTTTGAGATATACTCCGTCACTTGACTGCTCAGCTTCTCAAGGAACAGAGGCAGAATTTACATATAACAAATTTTATAATGCAAGCTGACAATGAGCTTCCCCTCTTTGAAAGACCAGCAGCCCCCACTGTCTTCTTGGTAGTTCTTCTAGGTTCAACTGCACTTGTTTTGCTCTTTTGAAAATGTTTCATCTCTCATTCTTCAGTTCTAATTGCTGTGGGGGGAATTGGACTTAACCTGTGGGGGGAGTGGTCTGTGTAGGTATTATTCCATATGCTAATGAATGTTTGGGTCATAGAGGGAGGTGGCCCTGGGGGTCAGGGTCAGTAGTGGGTATTGTGTTTACATTTCAGGGTCATTGAGGAAGGGGTGGGTTGCTGTCCAAGTCCTTCAGGGGACTATGTTTGCTTTCAGATGAGTCCACGTGTGGAAGGTTATTAGACAAAAACTGTTTGGAAATGCTGTTTAAGATAGTGTTATAGTTTTTAGATAAGTACCACCTCTGTTATGGGAAGGAATTTTCTATTTTAGCAAAAATGGCTTCTTTAGCCTCTTTTACGCAGCACTTCTGTTCTGGGAATGTTTCACCTTTCACTCACCTCTGTCACGGCTCTGTAACATCTCTGGAGGTAGTGACAGAGCTGTGACAACAGTGGAATCATGATTCCGGAATGCTATGTAAAAAGAACACCTCTCATTCCACAACCAAGGTGTGATGTTTTGATGTCTGACTCCTGCACTGGGAGGATTTCAAAATGAGCATGGGCTATGTACAGTAAACGCTAAGATCCGTGAGCTATCACATGGGGTGGAAGACTATCCATGCTAACATTTGTGGAACAGTAAAAGACGGATTGACTCTGGAGAGGTTAGCAACACTACTATGCTCAGGCTATTTCCATTGTGCTCATCATATGTCACACTATATGCTGCACTGCATCACCACCCCTTTGATTCTGGAATGCAGGTCCGCTGTGTAAACTGTTACTCTGGCTTGGCTGTGGAAGTCAGTCAGTGGTGGCAAAAAGGTGGGATCACCATCTCATCTTTTTTTCTGGAATCCCTGTGTAAAAGTGGCTTTTGACTCCTCTTCCAAACCGTTTGTCTTCTCTGGCCAATATCCTGACATTACTGTCTTTGAATTGTCGTTTAGTGAAGATGGACTGCAGAGTTTTGGCCTGAGGTGGAGGCTTTCCCGTGCTGAGCCAAGTGTTTATGGACAGAGAACCTAAATAACCCATCCCTCCAAAAAGATGAAAATGGTATAAATAATATATAACAATATAAAAGAAGCAGTAAGGCAAAAATGTTGTAAAAGACACAAGGAGGAAACATCATAAAATATAAATTAAATAAAAAGTAAGCATTGAGATGAAAATGAAAATGTTGATGAAATGACAATACATCATAAAAGACAGAAGTTTACAAAAATGACATAAAAAGGCAGACAAGGTGTAAAATACCCCCATACAGACAAAATAAAACAAAGTTGTATAAAACACACCTATAATGTCTGAGTGTATGAGATAGTGCTTTTATTTTCTAATGCTGGCTTTTACAACATTACATTTAAGTAAAGCAGCCTGAGTTTTTTATTCCACGACATGAAAACAAAGTAAAAGATGTCATTTGCAGATTTAAACTGGTCTTTTCAGAACATGAAAATCACTTATCAAACATAAAAACATTTCACAAATGTAGATGTTTAAAACATATGTAATAATAAAATATTTATTCAACATCTGTAAAATTAGCTACAATAACTGTTTTAGCTCATGCTGTAAACCAAAAAAATGTTGAAGACAATAAGCCTGTAGATCATGATAGTGTTAATGTATGCTTTACTGTACGCTGTTTAATGTGTTGTAACTATTATGACCAGTCATAGTTGAACCTGGAGGCACATGGTAGAACTATGAACACCTTAACACATCTAGTTTTGTCTTTACTGAGCAACACATCTGTATAAAGCATCCTGTATGAGTTCAGCTTCAGTAATGTTGCTGTGGGAAACCATGAGCCTTAGATCCCCTTTAGGTGTGGACAGGACATGTATGTGATCTCATCATATCATTTAGTTCAATATTGAATCCTGCAAACTCAAATCTTTTCCCCAGTGTCAAGAAAAATCATTTTAATATGATGATTTGCATTGAAAACAAGAAGAATCCCCTCACCCCTTTGGCAGATTTTTAAGTGTTTTGAATAAGATTGAAGGCTCAGCACAAGATTAAGCAACTTAATAAGATGTAGAAAGTAGACGAACATGTTGCCAGGCAGCACTTCAGGGAAAACCGAGGTTGGCTCAGGATTCAAAAAGCAGATTGAGGCAAAGGTAGAGATGTGAAAAGCACTTTTGTATCATCCACTATATTCTGGGTCACTACTATAAACCTTTTGTGGTCTGTGAAACTTGTTTTTTTTTTTGTTTTTTTTATCACTGACATTATGAATGCCCAAAAAATAAGAGTTTGTGGAGCTTTTGGAGGATAAATTCACTGATGGGCATGAAATATGAGAATATGGACTGAATTGAAAAAGCATCTGGACTATATCATCCTAAAATAGGCAATCCCTACCATCGGGCGGCTATGGCTCAGTTGGTAGAGCGGGTTGTCCAATGGCCAAAGGGTTGGCAGTTTCCCACTGTCCACATGTAGAAGTGTCCCTGTAGGGTCTGGTATGGCAGTGCCTTACATAGTACATTAGCAGAGTAGCCACCCACTGGTGTGTGTGTGTGTGTGTGTGTGTGTGAGGCTTTGTAATGCACTTTGAGTACCAAGGCGTAGCAAAGAACTATAGAAGTGCAGTCCATCTATAATATTCATTTCTTATAGAACTAGCAATATGTGATATGCCTACATTCTAATCAGTTCTATCAAAGGTCCTTTTTCTATGTCCATGGAGGCCAAGGCTGCGAGTCTCCTCTGTCCAATCTTATTCCTGACAAACTTTTCTATTCTCTTAAGGGCAGAGAATGTCTAGCATCGGGTTGGTCAGCTTTTCTGTCAAAGTCCTCCTTGGAAATGGGTTTTTAAGTATGTCCGAGAACAAATACCCCCCATTAGGGGGGTAAAAAATTCTACCTCAAATGTATTAATAGTTTAATTGAAGTGAATTCAACTCAAATGAATTCAATTCAGTTCAGTTCTGGTATTTCTATGTTTCCAAATGTATAGCATATACTAATGAAAACATGGCTAGTGTAGTATGTTTGTACGGCCTGGCTTTGACCCTTGTGATTAAATAACACTGTGGTGTCTTCAGTCTTCAGAGACAGCTGGTGTTTTTCTGGTGTTATACTGAAAGTCAAATGTCCGTGTAAGTTCTCATTTGTCCAGGTCTTCGTTCTACTCGATAGTTGTTCTAGATTCAACTGAACTTGTTTTGCTCTTTTGAAAATGACTTCTTCAGTTCCATTTGCTGTTGAGGGAAATTGGACTCAACCTGTGGGGGGAGGGGTCTGTGTAGGTGTTATTCCACAGGCCAATGAACTTAAGTGTTTAAGGGGGGTGGCCCTGGGGTTCAGGGTCATTAGTGGGTATTGTGTGTACATTTCAGGGACATTGAGGAGGGGGCGGGTCGCTGGTTCAAGTCCTTCAGGAAGTCCTCCTTTGAAGCTGTTGACTGTGAGGGAAGTGATTTAAAGACAAATGGCTTAGTTATGACTAGGATATCAATGGGATTTGACACATTTGAAGAAAAACTTGTGATGAAAATCATACGCTGCTTTAAAGACACAGTCCCAATGCTATACAGTTTAAGGTACATGAGCTTTCACTACTGGAATACTTTGGAGGAGTCGAGTAGTCATGTGTTATTCTCTGTCTTCCTTCTGTCACAACACGTGAGCCTTCATTTATGTCGAGTGGTGGGTTTGGGCGGTCCAAACAATTTTATTTTATTTGCGGTATGGGTCAAATAATTCCACAAAAGTGTGTTGAAAAAATAATAATGAACTGGACCCGTACATCATAGCATACAGCCTAGACTGAAAAAAGAAGATGACTCAGAGTAGGATATTAGATAGCAGATATACATAAGTCATCTGCTGTCTGTAGTTTAAATCCGTTTTCAGTTTTGCTTTTGTTGTGCTTATGGTGTCAGAGCAGGAGGTCCTGGGTTCAATCCCAGTGCCAGTTGCCGTGGCCTTTGTGTTTGCATGTTGTTCCTGCCTCTGTGTGGGTTCTCATGGGGTACTTTGGCTTCCTCCTACCATCCAAAGACACACACCTTAATGGGATACCTGGTCAGTATAAACTGTCCGAAGGTGTGAATGTGAGAGTAATTGGTTTTTTTTTCGTCTGTATGTATCAGCCTTGTAATGAACTGGTGTCACGTCCGTTCACTCATTGATAGCTGGGATTGACTCCTGCATCCTCACAACACTTGAGGGCTAAGCAGTTTAAAAAAATGGAAAAAGGATGGAGGGATGGTGTCAGACAGATTTGAAGTGAATGACTGTGAAACTTAATCTACATGCTGATTTGTCCTGGTGGTTAATGCATTTTTCTGTGCAAACTCAGAACACATATTTCTTTCTACTTTACACTGAAAATGAAGATGCCATCCCACGCAAAGTCACTTCAGATCTATTGATGTTAAAAGTGCAACAGTGCAAGAGCTCATTCTGTTTTGTGGCCTGACTAGATGGCGTTCTGGAAAAGCAACAACAAAAAGTGTTATCCAAGTGATGGAAATCTAGAACGACGGAGTGAAACAGTGACCTGATCGTTGGTTTTGTGTCTTGGGGCCGTCCTGTCTCGTCTTTTCAGCAGAGAAGCATGAACGACCGAACTGTGTCTGGTTGTGAATGGAGGCAGTTGGCGATGACGAAAGTGAAAGCCTCTGGAAAATAGACGTCCTCATAATCACGCGCATATGGCCTGTCTGCAACACAACCCCCTCCTTCTTATTCTATATGTATGTGCTATTATGTCTTCTGTGGATGGACAGATTCACAGTATGGATAGATGGACGGATGTGTCAAGAGGATGAGTGGCTCTGTGGGTAGATGCGGTCTCAGCTGTGGGCCCTGTGGCACTTGTTGGCATCTCTCGGCTGTGTTTAAATAAAGCACTGTCTAAAAGCCTCAGGAGAGGAGGAGCGAGATGTCTGACTGGAGGACCCTCAGTGGGTACGCTGGCGAGGTCGACGTGCTGCCTGAGATGTTAAGTGTCCTTGTTCAACATTAGTTTCTTTTCAAATGTGAATTATTCAAGGGGGTGGGGTCAGGAGAGTTGTACTGCTGTGGTGCTGTAATCAGATGATATGTGTGAACATTTATTAATAACAACATTTAAAAACAATGAACTTCTTGTGCAGTAGACAAATGCAGCTGGACTGCATCAGAGACACCTTCATTTGTCAATCCAACTTAAAGTTCCCCTTCTCTCCTTCTGTCCTTCTGTCCTTCCTACTGCTGTGTCTCCACTATCGTTGAATACATTGTGTCATTTCTGTGTAAAATCATGTCCTATTTCTCTTTCTTGAAGCTGTTTTCTGTAAGCTAGAA
>JAPSES010060292.1:0-11376 GCA_029822895.1 Maxillicosta whitleyi | reverse complement strand
AAGACAAAACAAGGAACACTCATGAAGTGAGTTTCTATCTTATGGAAAAACAAAGTTGAATTAACATTGAACCAGAACTAGTTCCAGCTCAGAATCAGCCTCATGTTTAGAGCTGCACAATATTGTTTGAGCATCAGCAACGCGACGTACATGTGTGTAATAGTCACATTGCAGGTCATGCAATATAGCAAATGAACTCAACATGTTCTCATCTAATTTTAACCTGGGTACCTGTCGTTTTTAATCAGTTTGCCAAAGCAGACCACGCCCCTGCACATGGAGTGAGTCAGTGGTAACAACATTAAAAAATGAGTAACGAACAACTGCAAGTAACTGCTGAGAAAATAAAAAATGACGACTTGGTGCCTTAAATAAAAGCAACGTCAGTTTTCTGGAATTATTTCAGCTACAAGAAGAATGATATTAAAACCCATGTTTTGTGTTGGCAGTGCCTTGCATCTACCGCCTCAATGAAAGGAAACACAATTTATTTGTTTGACCATTTACGTCGGCACCACACAGCTATTATATCCTCCTGAGTATTTTTTCATATCGCAAGATATATCACATGGTTTAAAAAAAAAATTGCAATGTCAGTTTTTTCCAGTATCGTGCAGCCACAGTTACGTTTATGTTGGTGGACTGGGAGTTTGTAGTGGTTTCCAGATCTCTTCAGAATGGCACTTTTAAGCTACCACAAAATCCTTTTTCTGCTACATGTGAACTTCACCTACATCTCAGTTTGAACTCAAAAATGGCAGAACTCCAGTGAAGCATTTCTGAACTGGTTCTGCACTGACAGCTCCCTTGACCTGCACAGAGGATAAGGCCTTGCGTTCTGTGTTTTCCTTGGCCAAACAGACTGTTTAACATTTGTCTGAGTCAGATTAAACTTTAGACCCCATACCGAGGACAAATCAGCTGTTAGAAAATCCTCACAAAGACTTCCGGAGCTCCTGCAAACAAACTGTCCATAATGGGGGCATTTTCTAAGAGCATAGAGAGCACCACACACACTCATTTATGTCATGTGGGCATTCAATGTTTTACATGATATCAGATTATATTAGAATAGAGGTCTTTGTTATAATGTAGCCTGGCATACAAACAATGGTAAAATGTTGGCTAAAGCAGTGAAAATGAAACCTAAGAGTAATTGAACAAATTACAACAAGAATATTGGATAAAGCAATGGTTCTGAGAACAAAAGAAGGTATTTCAGTGGGATTAAAAAAGCTAGTAAGAAAAATTGTGGCTATAAAAGCAGAAGTCAAATAAATCAGCTAAAACAAGAGCAGCTACAAGTAAAATGTGCTGAAATTAAAAATTTAAACTGCCCTATTAGATTCAGCCCTGTTTTGTTAATACATTAGTAGTTCCACCCGAAATGTTACCACATGCAAAACGTTGATGTGTGTGTGTGTGTGTGTGTGTGTGTGTGTGTGTGTGTGTGTGTGTGTGTGTGTGTGTGTGTGTGTGTGTGTGTGTGCGTGTGTGCGTGCGCTTGTGTGTGTGCGCGTATGTGTGCATGCGTGCGTGCACCAGAAACGCCACCGCTCCAGCGACTCCACAGCATCAGGCCGGGATCGGAGCTATAGCACTGACTCAGCTGAAATGCTGCCCAGTCGGCTGAAAGAGGAGCCCTGGCTGTTGGAGATCTCCAGCACCTTCCTCCAGCAGTACGTCCAGTACCTGCAGAGCATGGGCTTCATTCTGGTCCAGGTCCGGCCTCAGTCCCCAGCTCGAAGGTTTGTATCTGCTCCTGGTTTGGCTTTTGTGAAACCGCTTTAAAATATGAATAAACATCCTTCACTTCAGATCTTGTTAACATTGTTAGATTTTCCATCCTCTTACATTGTTATATCACGGCTGCACCATCATCACCACATCCTGTGTAACATTCATTTGCACATTTATTTCCTTTTACACTGAATAAGACAGTGGAATGATCTGACATTAATTCTGTTCAGGTGAACACTATGTACAGATGCAGAAAAAATTACTAGACCATCAAATGTCATCAAAAACAATGGTTATGCAATCAAGTACTAACTGCTGTGTGTGTCATGTGACTAAAACAGACAGAAAAGGAAACATAGAATGTCTAAAAGCACTGTTTTGTCAGTACAATGACATAGATATTGATGTAAGAACTGAAGTGATTTTGGTTATTATCAAGAAAACATGGAAAATGGATACATATCAGCTCTGAAATTAAACTATTATGAACTATTTTTGTTGTTATCATTATATTTGTCCAAACTAATGTACCTTTAGCTGTACCAGGCATTAAAGGGTGGTCTAATATTTTTTTTTTTCCACAGCTGTATTTTATTTCAAAACAGCACTGTATAAATGAATACTAAATGTTTAATATTTACACCAAAGTTCAATAAAGATATTGTTTAAAAAGGAAAAGGAAAGGAGTTTAAAAAGGAAATTTATACTGTTATGCAAAAGTATTACTTAATACAACTTCAGTTTTATTTAAACATCTGAAAAGGAGTGGGAAGAAGTTAACTCTTATTTAATTCCACTCTTTTTCTCCTTTTCCTTAAGTCATATAACAAATATTTCAACCTTCTGACATTACTCCAAGCTACAGTAATATGAGTCAGTTAACACTGATCATCCCACCAGAGGAAGTGGTAAAACAGAACACACAGACGACATACTCAGGTAGATAATAGTGTAGAATAGTCATAATCCTGCATCAGTGTGATGATGAGAGGCTCCAGTTAGCTCTTCAGTCTGAATAATACTTAATTTTCTATTTTCTATCTAATGCTCTCTTGTGTTTCATATAACACTGTATATTATTGTGATTTAAGAAAAACAAAAGATGTATTTGCAAGTCGCACTGCTGTTATAAAATTTAGCTGCACTGTCTACAAAAACAGTCTCAAAATGTGACTAAACCATCACAGTCTTTCTTCATGGCTGTTTTTATTCAGTTTTGTGATATTTATTACCAACCTAAGCTGTTTACTGTTAAAATCCATCTGCCTCCACAGCATCTCATCGTAAAATAGAGTCAAAACACACGGTATTTGCAGATTGTTTTTCTTCATAAATATGCCTTAAGTCTCCTCTGTTCCTCTTTGGTGTTCCTCTGTGAGCAGTCTTCATCTATTACTCATCATCTGTGTTTTGATCCTCCTCTGACCTTTGACCTCAGTGCCTTGTGTCCCCACGGCTGATGTAACTAGGGCAGATGTAAAGCAGATGTCCACTGTGTGTAGCTGTCACTTTCGAGGGTGGGACTGGGTGATTGTCTCTGCGTCTGTTCGAGGTCCAGCAGCCTGCGGGCTCAGACCTCTGGAGTTTGACCAACCCTGAATGACCCCTGATTTGTTTCTCCGTCTTGCAGCATCGCTCGGGCTCGCGCTGCCATGCTGAGCTCTATGTCGTCTGAAGGGAGGATGTCTTTTTCTTATGTTAAGCAGAAGAGTGAGGACAGCCCGAAGGTCAGTGTTGATCTGAAAAGCAAATAAATACTCTACTTGTTTTTTTGGTTTCTGTATTTGAGACATTAACAATTCAGAAGTAACAAGACCTTTTCCCTCAAAACATGAAACAAATTGCATATGATAAGCTCAGGGAGGTGAAGTGAAAACTGTCAGTCAGAGCACTGGCTGCTGTAACACTGTTTGGCAAAAATAGAGATATGTTTTGGGTTTTTTTCTGTCCCTGTTGCCCAGCCCAAGTACTATGAAGGTGGGAAAAGGCAGCCTTTTCCCAGAATGCTGCAGGGATATTTCATACAGATATAATGACCCCCTTTAGAGGTAGATCTGATCTTGATCTGACTCAAGTGCTGCCATCAGAAAGTGGTCTTCACGGAGAGGATCATGTTGACTGAGGGCAACGAGGTGAGATGAAGTTAAAGTAGGAATCAGGCGCTGCACGTTGCTGCTCACCGAGGTTATGTATTTTTTAATATTTTTTTTTTTGGATGCCTCTGCAGACGCTCTACAGCAACATGCACCGACACAAAAGTAATTACCAACCGTGGCATCTGTAGTTGCTGTTGTGATATTACATGACAAAGAGGTAACAGCCATTGAGATTTAGAACTCACCTTAAGTAATTTATTATATAAACTGTTTCTATCTAAGTATTTATAAGATATGTGTTGTGAATTATTGCTTGAATTACTTGGAGTTGTGCAGCAGCAGCAGCATTGTGTGACCAAGACAAATTTGAGTCTTTCTTCTAGCCAGCAGTTTGCTTTTGTGTTATTTGTTGTTTTATAATTCAGTGAATAATAGAGTATAAAACCCAGACAGAGAGAAATAATGGCAGACCAAACTTCAAGGTTGTATTTCAGAAGTAAGAAAAACAAATGAAAGCATTGATGATGCTAAGGCTGTTGTGGTTTTTAATGTTTGATGTTTAATTTGATGTTTATTTGTTTTTTCAATTTCTGTTTATTTTAAATTCAGTTAAAATGTGAAAAGTTAGGTTAGCTAATTATTTGTCATTGTTATTTGAAAATAGCTGGTTTCACTGTAGTAGGCCTGAAGGTCCGATGGACTTTTGGCATCAGTTGTCATCCGTTTGTAAACAATTTTTCAAGAATTCTCTTCTCTTAAACCACTGGTCAGAATGACTTGATATTTGTTGTGGAGCAACTTTAGAGTAAGGTCTACCAAGTTTGTTCAAAGAATTGGAAAATATAGATTTTTTTTTTTTTTCTAAATAAATTTTGACATTTTTTTAAAAAACCATTGGTGTCTAATGGGACAGGTTTTAAAGTGCTATAACTTGAAAACAGTTGAAGATATTAATATAATCACTATTGACAATAAATAAGAAGTCACATATGGGCTTTCATTTAGTGCCATGACCTTTGACCTTGACTGACCTTGAAGCATCAAATAAATGTCAATTAATGTCTTTAAATATGCCGACTCTTTGTCCTATTTTTATTTGTATACTAATTATTCACAAATTCATGAAAGTTGAACCGGTCACCCAGGCTCTTCATAAATAGTTGCACCAAGCAACACAAAAGTGTATAGTTTTAAGACCGCAGTAGTATTTGTGTGGCGTTGTATTAATGTAGACAGACTGCAGTGTTCAATGCCTTGCAGGGTGGTCAAGAAACACAGGGTATTATTTTATCAGTCACTGGTAACCTTTTCATTGCAGCTCACATCACGTAGTTGTGGCTTCAAATAGAATTTTCTGTCCTGTGTGGAAAAATAAAAATTAAGAATTGTTTTTCCTCTTCTGCCAATTCTAGTTGTGTTGTATTTGTCCAGAAAAGAAGTGTTGAGGAACATTCAAAAGTTTTTATAGAGTTTGAAGATGCTGACTTAAGTAAAATAAGTTTAAAATAGACTGTATCCAGCCACAAAATGAAGAAAAGGCAAGCTGTGAGTGGATATTGATGTAGATTTGTCTTTAAACATTGCAGACGACTGCCTCAGGAACCACAGCGTATCACCTCCAGAGGGCGCTACCAGGGGGCATCGTGTTGATGGAATTGGCTTTTCAGGTGTGTGTCTGTTTAATATGTTAACAAATCAGTTACCAAACACAGTTTACATATGAGATGTCATCATCATGTGCATACTAAGTACTTTAATTATCTAAAAATAATTAAATGATCAATTTATGACATGGAATTATCTACAAGTGCAATTCAAGTTTTTGAAAAAAGTCTTGAAACAATGGGTGCATAATTATGAATTTGTTGTACTGTTTGTTGCTTTGTTGTACTACTGGTCTGTTTTGGGCTTTTTTTCTTTCTTCATTTGAGTGAGATTTGAGTTGGGAATCCTGCCATCAAACCCTGCAGTTTGGTGGACATTCACTGTATCTGTGGAGCTACAGCTTCCCTGCAAAATGAAATGATTGTGCATAATTCAAAAGTAGTATAATTAGCTTTTCTGTCTTAATATGAGACAAAACATCTTCACTGAAAGGAGCTAAGCAGACAGAATTAAACAAGCCGTAAATGATTTGTTCATGGTTTTGTGCTTTTTATCATTCGATAACTCCCATTTTTTATACTAGGCCTTTCGCTGACTCCTGAGTTCTACACTTATTTCAGCTCCTCTTTAGTTGCAAAAGTATATAACCCTTGCTATAGCACACGTTCTAAGCTAATAATAGCTAATTCAAGGTTAGAAGGTTAAAGGTAAACTCGCTTTATTATCCCCATTGAGAAACTTGGTCTCTGCATTCATCCATCCTAATACACACACAGTACCTAGCATTAGCATTAGCATACACACACATTAGGAGCAGTGAAATGCCATTGAAAGTGCTCGAGGATCAACTCCAGATCTACATCAGCACCATTATCATTTCAGAGATGTGTAATAACACACCGAAGAACTCCAACACTCCAACATCAAATAACTGTTTATGACAAACTTACACAAATTTTTGATGTTGAACGTTTAATAATGTCCTTATTGCAGGTAATGATGCCCATGCACCTTGTTTTTTTTTTTTTAAGTTCGTTGGTTATCAGCAATTCAAGCAATTTATACAATACATTTATATTCCATTAGGTTGACATCTACTGTGCAATGTAAGTTTGTGCATTGCTTATTCTAAAGTAGTGCTCATAAACTGTACATAAAATAGGAAAAGAGATGCCTGTAGTTTAGCTTCAGCAGTGTCAGCCATAGTTTAAAAAGGGACAAAACAAATTTCACACAGAGAATGACCCACAGAACAGATAGTGGTATATTTTCCTTTGGGCTTTGTCTTTTTCCTTACAGGCATATACTTTATCCGTTTACTGTACTGTGGGGAAATAAAAGCATCAGCTGCAGCCTTAATGTTCTAAAGTGAGGATTCAATGTTAAGTATTAGATATAAAATCCCAGTGCTGTTAACTTTAATTAGCTACTGTATATTCAGTCAGATACAAACTCCTCTGACCTTTTGACATGATTTTTTCTTCCGGTTTTTCTTGTTTGTGGCCTTTAAAAGGCTCTTCTCATATCAAACCTGTACCTAGCCTCATAAACTCTAGCTCCGTTTAGACCTTGTATTAACATATTCCTGAGTGAAGCTCTAAGTGTGGTCATGCTCGTCATTATGACACGTCTCCACATACGTCTCGAGTGATCGCCCGATGATCAGATTTCACTACCATGCTTTATATGCAAATAAACAAGCTCATCTGTCATCTAAAACAGCTCACAGTTTCATTTCAAGTTTAAGAGGCCTGCTTTTGTTACATTTCTATGTAAATTTAATTCACTCTGCAGCTCGCAAACTAGAGCAAAGATTTAGATGTGCCTTCTTACCCTGTACTCACTACATGCGGTAACGCTATGAATCCGTCAGTGCAGGTTAAATGCCAGTATGACAGCTTTAAACATTCCATTGATTTATTGGTTCTCTTTCAAAACACACCCTTTAGTGACGACTGAATCTACATGTGTATAAAGTATGTCACCTGTAAATCATTATTTTGCTTTTTTAAATGCAATATGATGTGACACTGGTGGTGTACAGCAGTGTTTATTACATGTGGGGTGGGTTCGGTGTGGGGGTGGGGGTGGGGGGTGCAGGGGCCTCCTCTTCATTTAAGAACATGTAGCTGCTGTAGCTAATATTTTGGCGTCAGATCACACCAAACTCATTTTGTTGCTGCTGTTAATCTTGAAATTTCTCCATGATAGGATAAGATAAAGTCTTATCTTATTTTATATCTTATCTTATTTTATAAACTAAACATAGTGATCTCTAACTTGGCTAGATAAAGAGTATAGCTTTGGATACAATATAGATAGATAGACAAGTTTTTTACTGGGAAAAAAAGAGCAAAAAACACTGCAACATTTCCATTTTTGCACAGTTTGCACTTTATTATTTTTTATTATTATTATTTGTGCAATATTAAACAGGCCTGTTGCAACCAATGATACTGTTAAAATATTCACCTTTGTTACTTTGTTGTTTGTTGTTCTAAAAATATTTACTTTGTTGTTCTATTTATAACAAGATAATTGCACATTCCATTTCATATTTTTCTTTGGAAAAGTAATGTTGAGTTTATTTGTGCTGTTCAAGCACACATTTACATTGTTTTTAATTTGCACAACAAATTATTCCAAAAAAAGTAAAAATAATGGTTGATGTTTCTGTCAATAAAAGTTATACTTGAACCACTGATACAGAAATTACTTTTCCTCCAAAGGGGGCCCCGATAGAAACCATCAGTGTACTGGCAAGAATCTGGCAATACAATACAAATCACAATACTAGGATCACGATATGACATATCACGATATATCATGATACTGTTAAAAAGGCAATTTTTTGTTTGTTGTTTTACAGTCATTAGAGTTTAAGATCCTGCTCAAATGTTCATATTCTATTTGTTCATAACTAACATCATAACATTATTTTGTGCTATCCCAACAAATGAACTAACATCTGCCTCTCAGACAGTAAAAAGTGTTTTTAGGATGCTTCAAATAAAAACTCAATAAAACTGTTAAATAATACATAAGATATAAACAATAAAGAAAAACAAAAATGAACCGCCGCAATATCTGCATTTGATTAAATACCTAAAAAATACAGATACACTACGTTTTAATATCGATACATAATCGTGACATGATATATCGCTAAATATTGCAGAACCAATATTTTCTTACACCTCTATCCACCACAGGCCATGTTTCTGTTCACACTGCTGAACAAATACATCCCAGATCACATCTCGCCCTCAGTGGGTCCTGTGTGTGTTAAAACTGGGCTCAGCTAAGTTAAAACCAGGTCCAAGTCCCTTCTCCCCAAAGCATCAGTCTGCTTTATTAACCTGTCAGCCACATGGTAATGAAGATTTGCTGATGAACTAAGCATGTGTTGGCCTTCTCCTTCTCTCAGGGGTGTTACTTTTGTGTGAAGCAGTATGCGCTGGAGTGTTCCCGCATTCCCATGGGTCAGAGCGTCAACTCCCAGGTAAATGTCTGACACAAACCTGCACTGTAGTCATGGTTTTTATTCTTTGATTTTAACATTCATTTACCAGATTATCTGAATAGATCACTTTACTTCAGTAGTTTCCATGTTGTGTGATCTGAGTACTCTAAATGTATACCATTATTTATTCATATTAACATTTTACTGACTGCTGTTTTTTTATATATATATATTAAGTGATCAGATTAATTTAGTTTTCAGTGAATTCATGAGGATGTTACAACTCTTATATTTATTTTAACTATGATAGGTCATTATTATGAGACCTTTCTTTATCTGTTTTTTGTGCGAATGCACTGTGTTTTTGCTCAGAACAGAGGCACTGATGCTTCCAGGGGTTCTAGATATCGAGAGTGGTGTTTGTTGCAGCCTGTGCGCACTGTTTTTTTTTGTTTGTTTGTTTTGTTTTGTTTTGGTTTTTTTTGTTTTTTTTTTGTGCTTTGGCTCAGTAATGTGGAGTTACTGAAGAAAGTATATGACAGATGGAGTAACGAGGATGTTCTGATCATGCATTGTAAAAATAACTGCTGTTGTATCTATGGACTAATTTCACAGTCACAGAAATATTCACACTGGGGTGGAAACACACTTAACCAACCTTTTAGTGACTGGGTTCTCTGTGTGGAAACAAGGATTTACACACACACACACACACACACACACATAACAAAAGCGCTCTAGAATAGGGACAAGGCATTTCCAACAACCAGATATTTGCATCAACGCAGAAAAGGAAGTGATGATCACTGACAGAAGCTTGTAGGGAAAATATTTAATGTTCTTCCCACAAAGGAAAAGGAACTGCAACATTTCTGAATGTAAAAAAAAAAAAGGTAATAGTCATCACAGCATTTCTTCTCTCCACATTGTCATATGGTATTGCAGGTTTGCGTTTTCTCTCTTTCTGTACAGATATCTGTGAGACTGAGTGTCTGTGGGTTTGTGTGTGTTTTCACATTGACTGTTTTATCGTACCCTACTGTAGTGGATGGTATCTGGTGAAGTTTATTGTGGTATTTCTAGTCATTTTTACTAGATCTGAATTAAACGGTATTATTAATTAATGGTATTATTCAGTGTTGTCCTTGTCAACAGTTAGAATTAATTGCTCAGAACCAACAGATTGTTTTCTATCCAAGTGTTACAACGCCAAATTAACCCTCAAAGACCCAAACATCTGCCAGCAACCAAAATCATCCACTGATCTAAAATGTTTAATATCTGTCAAACCATTAATCCTTGCAATACATGTTAATAACTGAGGTAAAATACATTTACTCATCTTTTCATGGTCATCAGATATGACTCATTTGGACGTTGAGAGGCTTCATAGTGGACATGGAAACACTATCATCATCTTTAACATTCAAGTTTGGAAACACTTTGGATCTATGTTAAAATGAAATATTTACTGAGATAAAAGAGAAACAATTTTTCAGATTAAACACATTTTATTTTGCATTTTGTTTAATGTAAAAATCTGCATGTAACACGGTGGAAAGGACACAAAAATTACATGCTATTTTTTTTATATCGCTCATAGGTACATTTTTTGGAATTTAACTAATTATGCAAGGTAGTGTGTTTGACAAAAAATAATGCTGTTGCAAATTCATTCACGACTTATATGTGTGTTTTTGTTTTGTTTTTTGTTTTTTACTTGTATGGTTTAAGTGGGCAGGATAAAGGTGTGTGGATACGAAGGGTTACACACAAAATCTGGAATGAGACTGCCAATAAACCCACGTGTCTGGATTAGAAAAACCACTTGGATTGACAAATTTAACAGTGTCTTTATTTATAGTGGTATATAAGACCATTTAAAGCCATGTTTTCCAGATCAAATGCACTGACACCTAGGTAGCTTTTCATGTCTCAATTTGGTCCTACATTTTTGCCCCAATGTTTAATGAAAAATTCATTAATTTTGGGATGGCTCAGAGCAGGAGTATAATTTATTTATTTATCTTTTTATTTGCATTTATCTGAGGGCATCATTAGGTACATCCTGCGGGGAAATCTTTTAATATTGGGTCTAAAAATCTGGCAAAGCGCCAGGTACCCTTATTCGATGTAAAAAAAAAAAGGCACTTTTTCATTTTCTGTGTTGATATTAATTTGAATTTACTCTACGTGTTTATGAACATTGTCCTGATCAGTGAATTAGCTTTAGGAAAATACCTGCTTTACACTGAAAAATGCAAAATACAGAGTATATTACACTGCCCAGCAGAAAAAAAAAGTCACACATGTAATATTTAACTGCACCATCTTCAGTTTTGATTCCAGGAGACATTCACTGTCACATCACAATAAGGTTCATTATATTTTTTTTCATCCATAGTTTCATTCATTGTTTGATTATTGATGATGCAGAATCGAACCGCTGCATCCAGTCTTCATCACATCCTA
>JAPSES010060263.1:0-11379 GCA_029822895.1 Maxillicosta whitleyi | reverse complement strand
GATGTTGTCAGAGCAAGCTAGCAAAACAAACTGGAGCCCACCAGAGCGGAAGTGAAAAGCATCCGGAAGTGGAGTTCGGGAAGTAAAGCGGATACGGTTGAAAAACTTATCTATAGGTTTGTATGATGACCTGCTCCGTTTCGGTGTTTTCACTGATTTAATAAAACACACTTTGACTGTTGTTGTGGTTAATAGGCCATAAAGACAATAACATTTATTTGCTACTCAGTACTTGATGAAGTTTACCATTTTGCAGGCTTAGGAAGCTTATGTTTTACTTTAGCTCACCCACAACCCCTTGCAGATGTCTGTCACATCAACCTCACACAGTGCAGTACTTTTTGTTCAAATATGGTCAGCACCAAAAAGCCAGCGTGGAAATGAGTAAAAAGCAAACTGGATTCAAGACGGCCACTTCTTACATACGGTACGGATATAATGTTGTGTATTAAGGCAGAAATAAATCTTAGTACCTTTAATTGAAATCCAAATCCCCAACACAAAACCTACTCACCCCATGAAAGCGAAACAGATCAGATCTTTGTCTCATGCACTGTTTTGTGCTGTGACCCATGAGCCACAAGTGGTGACCAGAAGCCAGTGATCTAATGAAGGCTCTGCTGCCTCACTGCTCTCAGAGTGACTGGAGGTGGTGTAAAATGCAATCATCCCACCACTAACCCACATTTCAGTTCATATAATAACATTTATGCTGATGACGTTTACAGCAGCCTGTTCACATCAACAAGCCATCCACTTTAAGTTCCTGAATGATCTTGCTTTCACTTGCTTCACAATTACAGTAAAAACGCATTAATCACTCACTGCGCTGGCTCTCATTAAGAAATAATGCACTGGAGAAAGAGGCGTTGAGCATGTGCCAAAGGGCTGTCTTATTAACAGAGAAATATGGCTGAAAAATAACCATCATATCCAGACTGTGACTCAGGACGTAGACAAGCATGATAATGCGGCCAGAATTTGTGCTGGCAGTGATACAGGAGTGTATATAAATCTAATCTGTCCTAGCGCAGCCAGTGGTTAACCAGGCTGTTGTCCAGTGATAGCCTTCAGATAGACCAGGCGTGCAGGAAGTTGATTAGATACACTAAAAGCAAGATACAGAACCAGACCAGTGGTCTCTGGTACCGAACTGTAATGAAGTGCTCAATTATCATATTTAAAACAGAGGGAAGGAATGTGTCTCCTGTGTCTATTTTCATCAACATGCACGTACAGTATCTGCTGGACACTAAAGGGCATTGTTGTGAGACTTTCATTCTATTTTATTATCACATTTTGTAAGATTTGGGGAAAAAGGCAATGTATACCATGTTGTGGAAATGTGATATTACTAACCTACTAACATACTCCTCTGGTTCTCATCACTAGAACAACACTGCTGCACTGAGGGACTGTGTTTAGTTTGGATTAGTTAGGTGGTGTAATGAATATGTTCGCCCCCTGGTGGTTGGAGGACTACTGGTTAAAATGCGTGGATGCTGCAACAGACTCAGAGCCTGCATAATAATAAATAAAATAAAGTTTAAAAATCCTGATTTTCGTTTTTTATAATCGTGGCGGCCAAAATCGTGATTTTGATTAAAAGTCGATTAATTGAGCAGCCCTAGTGCATACATGGATTTTAATGATCTTCTGACAGAGATGAGAAGTAGCAAAATACAATGGTTAATTAAAGTTGTAATGCAAAATATGCAAAATAAAATCAAAGCAATATAAAATATTAAAAACAACATTGAAGACATAATAAATAGATATAGAGGTGTAATGAGATGAAAACTGTGAAATATGAATGTAACATGCAGAATAAAGAGAAGATCAAAATGGGGTAAAAGATATTATGACATGAAAAAATGTCAAACATGCATCTAAAACAGATGTGCAGTTAAAGTTCATTTAATTATTTTTCTTTCTTTTTTTATTTTGACATTTGGTTTAAGTCAGTTATATTTGCCCAGAAAAAACATGGAAATAGGGTATTTTACAGTGCATTTCAAAGTACTGTATTTATTTAGTTTTTTATTTATTTTTATTACTGCAAAACTTAATCTGTACTTCTTCTTTAACCAATGTATTTTTTAAATGTGTAGGAGCAAAGAATGTATGTACTTTTGCCATCTTGGTGGTTAAGTAATCAAATGATATAGATACTTATATGTGATTAAACTGTATTTTTACAGGAAGAGTGATGCAATGAGAACTCTGCCTGGTCATGTGTGTGTTTAACAAAGTCCTGGTCAGACTGCAATAACAGCTGTTTTAACTTTCCAAAAAAGATCATTTGACAACATTTGACAACCAAGCCCACTTTACACAGGCATGTGAACAAAAGTTGTAAATGACGACCAAGCTCTTTTTTTTTTTTTGTTCATCATATACATTTTTCTGCCTGGGAGTAGATCAAATTGAGGTCTATCTGTTTTGATCCACCTTTCAGAGAAATTGCTTACATGTTTAGAGAGTATGTTACAGAATTGTATTGAAGTATTAGATCTATCTTGACTGAGCTTCCATAATAGAGGTTTCATACTGATATATTGAACATCTTAAAGTCCTCTCAGAATCACAAGTCAGTTGTTTTTGGATAAATTGAATATATTTAACCAAAAAACGACTGGATTCATTGTAGTTTCCCCAAAATTATATCTGATATTCCACATATTATATCAACTTCTCATTATTTTGCATCCAAGTACATTATATTTTTAAAAAGCTACCATGCATGTAATTGTGTATGTAAAGAAACATTTAAGTAAACACTGATTAAACATAAGTGAGCGATTGTAGGGTTTTTGCTGAGTCTGAAGGTTTTAATGTGATCCAGTTGTGCCCTTGTGCATGTGCATGTGTTATCCCTTATTTTAAGTGTGTCCCTGATGTCCTCTGGGAGCTGACCCATCCTAGACAGTCTTGTTAGGACCCTACCTTCTCCCTCAGTGGCAGACTTAAGAGCTCTTCGGCCCTTTCCCCATCCCCATGGCCTCTGGTCCCTGTGCTTTGACCTGCCTTGCCACTTTTCTGCCTCATCTCTGTTGCTATCATTCTCGTCTCTGTCAGATGGGGTTAGAGGTCAGTAGTCCCTGGGATAATAGCCCTGAGGACAGAAGGCAGTGTGTAGCACAAGGGGCAACAACCACTGCTGGAAACTGAGGCTAATGTGCAAGTATCTGAACGTGTACAAGTGATTGTCAGTAAGTGGTTCAAGAAAAGTCTGGCTCCAACTGACTTATTTTTTATTTATTGAATACCAATTTGGACTATCACACCCTGCACTTCTGCACCTCTACTGACTATAGATACAGACTTTTTTTTTTTTTTTAAATCTATGTAGATATGTATTTATTTGATATAGTCTACATCTTCCATTTACTTTTAGTCACATTATTTAGACCCACCTGTTTTACTGCAGGTCCCCTTGTCAAAAATTCTCTTATTATTTTAGGACTTATGGATACAAATAAAACAGAATATGTTGCTGTATCACTGTAAGGGGGCAGTGTTGAGATTTGAAGTGGGCAATTTACAGATATGTCCGAATGTTTTTAAGAGCAGCTGCGTAAATTGTGAGAAACAGACATATTTATTATAACTAATCCTTCTCAATATCAACATCACTAAAACCACCTTTATTGTAACCATGTTTTATATTAGTGACTTTTCTTTTCTCAAAATACTCTACTTTGGGGTATTTGGCCACTGTGTTAATTCACAGCAGAACCCTCTGGTGAGTTGATTAACGCTCAATACAGTGCAATGAACCCATGAAATTCAAAAGCAGTTATGTTTAAAGAAACAACTTTTACAAGACTGTCATAAGTTTAAGGTAATTACAATAACTGGCAGATGGTGGTACAATTGATAGCACTGTCACCTCACAGCAAGAAAGTACCAGTACCTTCTGTGTGGAGTTTGAATGGTCTTCCCCATGTTTGCGTCGGTGGTCTCTGGGAACTCATCTTCCTCCCACCATCCAAAGACATGCACTGGACTGGTTAATTGGTCAACCTAAAATTGCCCATAGGTGTAACATGTGAAAGTAATTGGTTGTTTATCTCTTTATGTAAGCTCTGCAATAAACTGGGGACATCTATTTATCCGTGGCGTACCCTGCTTTCACCCATAAGTAGCTGGGATAGGATAAAGCACCCCCCCCCCCCCCATGAGTTCAGAAGATTAATGAATGAATGGATCTTGCCTTGCCTAACGAAGCTGCTTAAGCTCATGTTAGCATCCATTTGATCTGTTTGGTGGTGTTGACATTCCACTAAGTTGACATTTTACAATACAGCTTTGTGTTAGCATTTAGCTATATGAAGAAACTTCAATATTTTGTGCTTCAAATAAAAATGTATGTTTCTTTTATTGAGCAGTGTTCTGTTGGTACCTCTAGTGAGTTAGCAGTAGCATTTGGCAAGTTTCGCCCACCACCAAATATGGTCACTTGTGGCTCCAAAACATCATTTAGAAGACAGCTTGAAAGGAAACTTAGTGCTTCTAAATGGTCATCCTCAAACAAATGGATGATGTCATGGTGGTTATATCAATTGATTTTCTTGGAATTTATGGTATCATTGCATTGTTTCATCTGCAGAATATATGGTTGCTCATGAACGTAATAGACACAAAGGACTCTAAGCTTCTTCCATGTCTGGTGTGTGTTAGTACTTACTGTGTGGCTTAGCCTACTTGGTGGCAGAACGACTACACTGAATGTGTTTCCCAGATGTCTCTGTGAGACAAACTAAGGAAAGCAAGGGGAGTGCAAACAGGAAGTGGAAAGCATCACATGGAGCCAGGGAGACATCCTCCCATTCCTCAAACAGGGCTCAGCTAATTGGCTTGGCGGGTTAAAGGCTTTTAGCACATGGAGAGGACCAGAGACCGCCCGATAACATAGAGTCAGCAGACACTACAGTGTCATTACTGACAGGCAAGTATGACAGCCGGCCACAGTGCCATTCAAACACTCTCACAGTCACAGAGCAAACACCAATCATAGCTGTCTAACAGTGAAGCAACGTCAATTATTTTCATGTTTGTTTTAACTGGCTCCGACTCCCCTAGACAGTTTCCATGTCGGCCCAGGGAGCTATTCTCTTTTCCCTCTTGGTATTTTGTGAGCCATCCAGGGCTCCTAAATTAGACGCCTCAGACTGGTTTTACTGCGGCCTATCATCTCTTCTTGGCACTGTTTCAGACGTCAGGCCTTGCAGCCCCAGCTCTGCCAGGATGAGGCGATGCTTTTGGAGGATTCTCTCTCTCTCTTTCTCTCCCTCTTAAACTTCATCATTCTTTTGGTTCAGAAGCCACAGCAGCTGTTTCAGTAGGCACCAAATCCTGGGCTTGAAATGGACTCACAGGATATGGTCTTCCCACCAAGAAAACTTTTCCTTCATATGACATATCCATACAAACCATTCCTTTCGTACTGTTCCCACTTATAATATCCCATCTGTCATGTCTAGGGCTTAAGTGCTAATTTTGAGATGGCAGTGAATGATGAACTGGAAAAGTGATTGCAGAGGAACAAACTTCCATGCAATTGTCACTGTAATTATAACTTATCACAAACAACAACACATAACCATAGTCAGTTAAGGCCTATGCATAAATCTCTGTGTTTGACTTGCATGTTTGAGGTTAATGTTAGGCGGATTCAGGGATGCACAGGGTGAAATACACAGTGAAGGGGTTGAGAAGACTGAGATAGAGTATGCAGTGGCAGATAAAGCTGTCAGAAAAGAGAATGGAGTTAAAAAGATGGAGAAGAAACTGAGGTCGAACAAAAAAGACAATACAAATATTGGGGATACGAATACGGATACTTTTGTGACAAAAGGAGCCACGCTGGAGAATAGACCTGTGGAACATGACTTGGCAATTCTGGCAGAGTTGCACCATTTAAGACAAAAGCAGCAAACAATAACAAGAATGTTCTGATGAGACTAGAAACTAAGCTGGAGAAGCTTGTGGAAAAAAGCCTGAGAGAGACTGAAGACAGGATCGCAAGGTTGGAATGATCAGATGCCTTTCTTCTTTACCAAGAAGTGAAGTGTGATGACCTGGAATCCAGGGTGAGACGAAACAGAAGCTACCATTTCTGTAGAAGGCAAAGATCCAACTTCATGTGAGGGATATAGACCTGTTTCATTGCTTTGTAATGATTTAAGAATATTAACAAACATACAGGCACAGAATGTAGCAATATATAACTAAATTAAACCAGATCAAACAGATTTTATTCCAAGGAGACAGGGTCCTAAAACGTCAGGACACTAAATCTTATATCATATATAACCTGCCATGATGCACAAAAGGCCTCTGACTGAACAAAGTGGAATTTTTTATATCACACATTACAGGTTTTTGGGTTTCAATCATCATTTATACAGTGGGTAAAAATAGTTTTAAAAAAATCCCAAATCACAGATCAGAGTTAATGGATGTTTCTCCAATTTTCAGACAAGAGATTGCCTGAGTCTGTTATTTGCTGTAAGCATTGAACCGTTTGCAGAGTCAATAAGACAAAATAAAAAGGAATAAAGGATGAAGGGGGCATAGAACACAAAACATCCCTATTTGCAAGTGATTTATTAACATATATAACAGAACCATCCATATCTACACCAGCCTTAATGGACAATCTGAAAGAATATGGTGAGATACCTCAGTATCTGACAAATGAAGCCAAATCAATAGCTATGATGCTCTCAGGAGATTGTCCGGCAGACATATGGCCTCTGTCCTGTCTTCTTACGTTAGGGGTATCTAGTCTCATTCAGCGGTTCAATAGACTGTGACTTGTGATTTGTTCATGACAGATTCAGTGATTCGTGAACGATTCAGCAAGTCATCGATTTGTGAACAGTTCAGTGAGTCATTACAGATGGTTCATTTATCAGACAGGTGCAGTTGTTCGTTTACATACATCCTATAAGACACGTCACAACAATATCATGGTGATGCTTCTGATGAAGGCTACAGGAAGTAACTGAAACTAGTAAAGCAGGTAAACAAACAACTGCACCTGTCTGATAAATGAACCATCTGTAATAAATATACGTTGTAGACAGTATGAAAATGTACCAGAATTCAGTGAATCATTGAGTCGTGAGCGATTCAGTGATTTATGAACAATTCAGCAAGTGAGCTGTTCATGAATAATTCAGAACTGACTCAGCAGCTTGGCTGTACTTGACCCTACCCACCTGCTCTTTTGTTCAGTTCACTACCTTAGCTCAGTCCATCCATCGTAACTAGTCTCATCATACAATCAGTGATGTTGCTGTGGAGACTTCCTGCTGCACAATGCGTCACCCAGCACTTCCACCTCTGACTTAAATGACTGATTCTGACTAGTTTATGTGATAATAAACAAAATATTAGCAAAGTGCTGCTGAATCAATTCAGTTGTGTTCGCGAATCGATTCACCTCATTCACTTAAATTAATTGATTTTTTTTTTTAACAGTTCATTCATGAATTGTCCACAGATCATAGAAAGATGAAAAAAAAAAGTTTTTCTCCAAAATCCATGGTATAGTTCACAATCTATTGCTTTTACACTTAAATAAATAAATAAGTGGTTGGTGAAGACTTTACACACTGGGTCCATGGGAAAAACTCAAACACAAAATTGTAAAATATTCATTATGAATACAGAGTACCAGACCAAAGTCCCATAGAAATTAATCACATGCAAAAATCTCTATATGTATACAGGCATGAGTGTATGCCATACTGTATGTTTCATTTAGGAGAAGCTGCATATGGACTGATATAAATGGTAAATGGACTGTAGTTACAGCACGTTTTATACACCTTCATGGTGCCCAAAGCGCTTTACAAGGACTCACATTCACTGCTGGCACAATGGCGGCTGCTGCCATGCAAGGTGCTGCCAGACCCAACTGGGAACAATTCAGCAGCCAGGATTTGCACCGCTGACCCTTTGGTCATTGGACGACCCACCCTACCAACTGAGCCACTGCCACAGCACCTGCAGAGTTGATTCTACTCCACAGGCCCCCAAATATGTCACTTTTTTCAATGGGAATGGAATAAACTAAAACACGGCTGTACCCATTCCATCATGACTGACTGTCAAGATTCATGAGTCTGGGGTCTTTACATGATGTCTAGAGGCCTCAGGACTCAGGTCAACTTCTCAGATCTTTTAAATTCATTCATTTTTATGTCAGCAATGGCACCCTTACCTGTTCCTAAAGCACCACTTGATGTTTACCTAACAGCTTTTATATGTGAATAAGGAGAATGAATGTGTGTGAGTTTCTTTGCCAGCTTTAGGCCTTTGCTCTTTATAACTGAGACACAAAGTTGGCTGTGATGCCCGCATTGGGTCAAGGATTGAAGAGTGGTCGAGATCAATGCTTTCTGGTTGTGGTGCTGTTGGGTACTTGGCAGTGCCAGTGTAATTAACACAACAATGTCTCGCTGTGTAAAACCAAGTGTAGGAAATCCCCTGGACTGTCCTGGATGGGACTGGACTGTGGCTTTAATGAACACTTTGACTCAACGGAACAGTCGTTTCCTGTTTACTGACGGCCCAACAGTTAAACTAACAGTAAACACACATCCCTTTCAGCCCTCCCTTCCTCCCTCCGTCTATCCCTCCTTGCCCTGAGGCTGCTCTGGCCTCTCCCAGGGACATCCTTGTTTGTCCCTAGACAGGCCTGAAGTCAGCAAAATGCACTCCCTAGATAGACATTACTGACCGTGGCTGCTTCTCGTTGGCATGTATGCAGAGTTTGTTCTCTTAAAAGGCAGACACACTGAGTTGATTTACTTAACTGATGCATTCCACAGCGCTGTAATTGCAAAGGACAAGAAAATCTGTATTGAAAGGAAACTAGGATACTTAGAGAATAAACAGAGAAAAAGGGTTCTGTGTAGTGATGCAGCATACATACTTTTACAAATTTATATTTACCCAATCCAACCAACTCCTTCCCCTCCCCTATTCTAACCCAAAGAAACCCAAATCACTAAGAATAAAAATAATTGGTGGTCTCGTCTCCAGCTCTGACTGGAATGAAGTCAGTATGGAGGAGCCACAGAGATCTGGCGAGTGTCCCTGCTCCACTCTTATCCCAAAGGAAGAGGAGATTTGGCCCTAGATCAGGTAAACATACCACGGTTTAACCTCTGTCACCCAACATCCCTGACATGGCTCTATCAGAGCACATAGGCACTGCCATTTAAAGCCACAGGACACCCTGACCCAACATGGCAGCTGGGGCTTTGACGTGTTAGATTGTGTTTAACTGGACTGTTTTAAATCCACTGGCAGCAGTTACCTGTCAGGATCCCCCTTAATTAAAAGATTATTGTCAGCCTCGTCTAAAATGTTTGGGTATGTTAAATCACTTATGACTGTAGCAAGCATAAGATTGTTGAAAACCATTTTCCTCTTGAATCCTCAGGACCAGGGCCCCTTAAATGCCCTGCAAAATGTTAGGGTTCATGTTAAATGGAAAGCTCAGTACTAAGAGGAGTATTATACTGGGAGTCAGGCAGCAACTGAGAATGTTTGCGTCAGATGACCACAGCCAGCCACGGTTTACAATTACAATATAAGTAAAGCAACCAATCGAGTCTCATTTTAGTTCTGAATGTAGACATATGACGTGATCGAACATGTTCATTTCACAAGAGAAATATCATATGCCTTCTCCAGTACCAAATTAAATCATGTTAAAACACATGAAATGTGGCTCTAAGATGGTTCAGCATACATCTAAAATGTGTGTAAATACAGTATTAAGCACCAACTTGCATGGATAAAAAATGGAGTACCTAAATGTATGGCTTTTCAGATAGGCAGTTGAGCGTTTAATGGGCAACTTTGCAGCAGAAACAACACAAGTTTACAGTTTATTTCTTCATCCATGTATATGGGGAATAAATTTGTTTGCAACTCATCTGTTATTATGAATTATATTAATGGCAAAGCAATAGGTTAGTGTAACCTGGGTCTGCGGTTGGGCTTTGACTAGCTTGGCTGCTGACTTGGACATAAAGAGGTCCTGTTCTTTGATCAAAATATGTATTCCCCTGACATCAATGCTAAAAAAAAAAAAAAAAAGTTCAAAATTGAATTTATACTGGATCATATTTTTTGTTCCTTAGCCTTCTGATTCACAAGACTGGTGTGTTCACGTGTGAAGAAAAGTTTGTTCGTAATATCAAACACAACTGTATGGCTTAATATTCATCAAGCTGGAATCACATGGTAGTAGTTACTATGACATGCAAATGAGTAGGTCTGTGTTTTCATTAAGTTAGAAATAGTTTGACAGTTTCTCCAGTCTCTTATTCAAATGTGGGTTTTTCCAGAAACCAACATGGTACTGCAGAGATAACCTTTTCTGTAATGAGGCTGATCCTACCATAAACCCGATGAGACACATTTTTGAGGGCCTTCACATCTGATCTCTTTTCTAATATTTATTAGTTAATTAATGAAAAGATGCATAAAAACACAGGTACGCACAAATCATACAGCTATATTACTGTTCCAAGTTTAGAAAAAAAAAACAACAACATTTAAAAGCCCAGTCAGCAGTTAGTGGTATATGCTAAATAGTAGAGAAAGTAATTAACTAACAAGGTTGTGAAAAATATGTAAAGATAACAAAAATCTCAAATACAGAATGAAATATGTAGAAGTGCAACTAGTGAATGATCAGAACAGAGTATGAGCTGGCTGACTAAAATAATGTGTCCAGTGTCTAAAAAATGGGAACATGGAAATCCCTTCACAGTCAAAATTATTACTCTACAACCTCCTGTTGATTCACAAGCTTCTTTTAAAAAAAACTGAAAGGTCATTGTTCATTGAGATGACTCTTTAGTTTCCATTCATGTTCAAAACTGAGAGTGATTGCAGGTTTGGAGCTGAGAAAGGCCTCATCAGAGATTTGGGGACTGGGTGTGGAAGACTAATAATGTGGAACTCTTCACATGCTGCAGCTTTGTGCTATCAGTCTGAACTGAAAGTTATGGTGGTTCGTTGCATCGAAGGGAGGGACGCTGGAGGACTTATTACAGCTTAGAGTTCAGAGAACTGAGTCTGATGACAAGGCTGCTGAGACACTTAGCGGAAGGTTTGTGCTTTAGGACTATACCAGATTTAACCAAAGCCTCTGTGAAGCTTCAGCCAAACCTCTCATCACCACAGCACACTAGGCTCAGCTGTGTGTGTGTGTGTGTGTGTGTGTGTGTGCGTGTGTGTGTGTGTATGTGTGTGTGTGTGTGTGTGTGTGTGTGTGTGTGTGCGTGTGTGTGTGTGCGTGTGTGTATGTGTGCGTGCGTGTGTGTGTGTGTGCGTGTGTGTGCG
>JAPSES010060252.1:0-11380 GCA_029822895.1 Maxillicosta whitleyi | reverse complement strand
GACCTCAGACTGCGCCGCCCCGGGTCCTCCTCCTTCATCCCTGCCCCATAAACCGGCGTCCGTGTCCAAATCCGCCGCCACCAAACACCAGTTTGTGACCGTTGAGGTTCACAGGCCCAACGCTGAGCCGGACGTCAATGAAGTGCGGCCGCTGCCTCAGGCTCGAGGTGAGGAGGGGGCGAATGTGTGGCACCCCCAAGGCATCATGTGTAAAATGTGTATATCAGGTTATTGATCCACTATGTAGACATGTTGAATTCATCACATACATTATGCTGCCACTTTTATCCAAAGCAACTTACAAGGTATAGACATGTGTAGTGGAAAGAGCCTTGCCCAAGGGCCCACCTGGGATTCGAACAGGCAACCTTCTGCACCAAAGTCTGTGGTGTTAACATATCTAGTCGCTATCTATTCAGGTGTTTGTTTTCTAACAGGGTCTAAGATAAAAAAAATTTTAAAAAAACTATAGTGATTAATGTTATAATACAGTTTTATATTATGGGATGTAAGTTTAACCAGTGTGTTTAGAATATGACATAAATAATATAACACTCAATGTATTTGGAATAAATGTAGTTTATATATGAGAATTTATAAAATGAACCAGAATGTATCACTTTCCGAACATTCACTCATAAAACTCACTTTTTTTTCTCATTTCAAAATACGTTTTCCTGAAAATGAAAGTAATAACCTAAACAAAAATATAAGTTTGCTGTAGATTACTGTAACTTCCCTTTCCTGCTCATGAGCAATAAATTCAATATAAGAAATTACTTTATTTTCTCCAAAAAATACCAAATCAGCGTTTCAGCGTCTTTGTGTCATTTGAAAAGCGCTATAGAAATAAAATGTATTATTATTAAATACAGTGGATTAGGGCTGGCTATTACCAACAACCACATGACAGCACTTAAATATAAATAAATATATTTACATATTTATATTTAGATCATATTAGTCTGAATGTGAAACCTAAACTAAAATGGGGTCGGTTCTGGTCCACGGGCCGTATGTTTGACCCCCCCCCCTGCTCTACAGTAATAATACTAATGACTGTATTCGGGGCTTTCTAACTGACCTGTGGCGCTGGAACGTCTCTCGCCACTTCAATAACCTGACTGACACTAATGCAGTAAATTATGTATGAGTTATTCATGAACACCTACTTTGAGTGGAAACCTTTTTAATATCACCCATGACGCCCGCTGGGCTCCACAGGACAATATTAGACCTTTTCCAAGTGGATTTCATACAATTTCCTCCCGACTTCTCTTTCAATTAGAAGCAAAATTAGTATTGGTCCAACTCCAGACAGCGTGGAGCTTTTCTGTTCGTCATGAATCATTCTGCTGCGTTCAGATTCCTGCACTGATTACAGACACATGCTCGGATTCGCTGTTTTATCACCGTCACCATCAAATCAAGTAATATTCAGGATATTTGGAGAAGACCAGCATGAATATTATGTAAATGATTCGTCCAAATATGTCTTTATTTTGGCTTTTTGTGCCTAAATGAGAAATTACCCAGAATGCTGTGTGTGATTGTGAGTGTAATCAGTCATTTTAAGTCCTTTAATCCTTCATTATGTCACAAAATTATATTTTTGTCAGAGCCAGTATGAAAATCTGCCATTGCTTTTTCATAAATGTTTATTTCCACAGCCGTTTTTTGTGGGGGTTTTAATCATCTACAAATAGAAGCTACACTAATTGTGTCCATAAATATCAAAGGATGACAATCAGAATAATTACTAAGTTGATGATACTGTTACTACAGTCTGTGTCCATTTCAGACGCGCTGTAGAGAGGACAAAAGTGTGTGGACAAAAGTATGTGGACACGTTAGATTCAGGGGTTTGTTTTCTAACAGGGTCTGGGGTACAAACCAATAATGGCTAATGTTATCATATAGGTTTATAATATGGGATAAGTATTGTTGCATTGATCTTTTGTTGAGGAAGGATAAGGCTGTTAATGTTAATATTTCCATAATTTACCAGTTATTAAGTTATTCATAAATTATTTTTTGCTGTAAAACAAAAAGAAAAATACAGAGCATTATTATGGTATTGTTTTACTGTTGCAGCCCCCTGGACTAAAGTCAACTTAAAGTAAATAATCATCATGTACTGAATAGAAAATAAATGATGAGAATTAATGTTAAAATATGGTGTTAATGTATTAAATATATTAAATCACCTGTCATAAAAACACAAATAACTTCATAGTTTATTAAAAACAAATTTACATTTTCATTATTATTCATTAATAAAATGATCAATTGGAAAAACAAAATAGTCCTTGTTGACAAATAATAACCATAAATGTCCATATTTGGTGCGTCCACCTTTGGTGCAGATAACAGTTTACATTGTTTTTATGTAGTTTTACACAGAAATGAAAGATAAGAACTGGAATTATACAACTACATAATAAAATAGTCATTTTCTGCTGCATTTCCCTTTTTATTTATGGAAAATATTAAACTGTAAAATGCATGAATAGAAACAATAGTTCTATTTTATCATTAAACATATGGTTTTGATAAAATATGTTACATATATACTGGAGGATTAACCATTATAGAAACATAAAAAGATATTTATGTAAAACAGAAATACTGTTAAATGATGGAAAACACCTGATACTGGGTGGAGGTGGAAGAATATATTTATTAAACACTGTATAAAACACAATAAACACATTTATATAATAGTTTTATTGTCATATTATTTAAGCTTTGGTAACATTTTAAGAACATTCCTATTTTATATCATTCAAAATGAGTTTATTTGTTATTTGTGTAAATAAGTAATTATTTCTTATTAATGAAAGAGGGCACTAATTTTTAGCTTAATTTTTATTAGATTTTCTTTTTTTCAGTACAATACAATAGTTAAATTAGTGTCTTTTTCACAGATGTGTGTGTTCCCACAAATGAAAGAAAATAATAACAATCACACAAATAAATAATGTCCAACAACATGGAATGTATATTATGCACAAAAAATGTACTAACTGTGTTATTCTTTATGTATTACAGTTAAATATATGTTGTTTGTTTACAAAGTTTTGAAAATCTAAACACATTTTGCCCATTCTTTTTCAATCAGAAATGCTGAAGTGGGGGGGGGGGGGGTGCTCGGCTAAAAAAATAACAATTCAGGGGTAGGCCACTGTAAAAAGTTTGACCTCAGAAGGAGCTCCTTTTACTGAAACACTTTAACGTGGATCACATCCAGAGGTAACCCACCTGCTGCCCCCCCCCCTCCAGGTGGCGCCCTGTCTCAGCTGTCAGACAGCGGCCAGACGCTCAGCGAGGACAGCGGCGTGGACATTGCTGATTCAGGACACGTCAGCAAAGACAGCAGCCCCCACTCCTCACGCACTCGCCGCCCCGGAGAGCACCAGGGGGGCGGGGGGGACAATCCCTCCAAACCGGTGAGGGGGTCCATTACAACACTGTAGTCTGGGATTTAGCTGAACTTCTACATCTGTGAAGACCAGTTCACGTATTTAGAGCCAGATCAGAGACGACAACACCACCAGTGTAATTATTAGGACTAGTTAGGGAAGGTTAAGGGAAGGTAATGGTAAAGTAAGATAAGGTAAGGTTAAGGTTAGCTAAATTAAGGTTAAAGTAAGATAAGGTAAGGTTAGCCAAGTTAAGGTGAAAGTAAGATAAGATAACAAGGGAAAGGTAAAGTTAAGTCAGATAAGGTAAGGTTAGGTAAGTTAAGTTTAAGATAAAATAACATAAGAGAATGATATGTAAGATAAGGCAAGAATAATAATAAGATAAGGTTAAGGTAAGAGAAGATGAGATAACATAAGATAAGGTAAGGTTAAGGTTGGGTAAGTTAAAATAAGATAAGGTTAAGGTAAAGTAAGATAAGATTAGGTAATGTTAAACTTAAGGTAAACCAAGATAAGATGAGATAAGGGAAAGGTAAGATAAGGTTTGTTGATCCCATGGGGAAATTTCTCAGTTGACGGAAGTAAATAGAAAAATAAAGTGCAGGGAAAACTGAAAATATACAGCAATGAAAAATAATAAATCTGTTATTTACATACATTTAAATATATACATATTTAGCTACAACTCTAATTCCATGTAAACTACAACCAGATGCAGTTTTGTAAATATTATAAATCTATATCTTATTCCTAACAGAACATTGAACCAGATCAAATTAAATGAAGAAAATGTTCCATGTTAATAATAATAAAAAATTTTTAACCTGATTATGAATTTGATGGCAGCAACAGACTAAACCTTGTGCACCTTTTCATAGACACTAATGCAGCCCCGGACCATCACAGATGCAGGTTTTCTTATTTAACTCTTTCTAATTTATGAACAGACGTGGTCATTCTGTAGATATTTTTGGATCTTTGGGAAGTTGAACACGTTTTTAGAAACTAAGCACCTTTCCAAGAGACATTCGACTCAGAAAAAACATTAAAAACCAAGGACTAGTTTGGAAACTGGAGACATTATTGAAAGTTACAAAGTCTTTAGTAATTGAGAGTGTTTTAGAAATGAACACAATGTTGGAAGAGTTTTAGAAATTGAGAAAATCTTTGCTAATTAAAAAGAAATTTTGGCAGCAGTCTGTACTTCCTGATCTCTTTGGAGGATTATGATTTAGTGGATTAGTCTAAAATTTAGGGCAGGACCTAGATTTAAGCTTCGTGGGCAGAAAGTGTCTGATTTGATTGACGGTCTTCACAAGTGTAGATGTCCATGTGTGTGTGTATGGGATGATAAATGGATGTGGTTTGTTGTTAATCCTCCTGCAGAACCTGTATCCTAACCCTGATCTCTTCTCTCCTCCTCCAGAACGTTTCCTTTTGTTTTTCCTCATCTTGTTTGTTTCTCCATCATGTCACACACACCCCGTCATTTCATCACTGGCTGCAGTCTAGCATAATGAAACCCTCAAATCGCTTTCTGCTTCTCACTGATTGATGGAAGGGAATAAGGAGTGAGGATCGAAGGGAGTATCCTGGACGTTTATGATGAGAAAGCCGTTAGGGTCAATGACTGTTTTAGATGAGAATTACCGAGCAGGATGAGGGCCGCACCGATTTGATTTCAGACGAATCAAGGAGCCAAACATTTAACTTTTATTTGTGCGTGAAAAATGAGGGGGATTGTGCTGGGAAGATTAAATATGCTCATAAATCTTTCCTTAAATAAGCCCAAGGAAGACAGCTGTTTACCGACAGGTTATGTAACATTCTGCTTATTTTAATGCCTGTCAGAGCCAACCGCACAAAACTAAAATATTGGCTATTTGTCAGTGAAAGTGAAGACCATATCCTGCTCTGTTTCACCTCTTCTGTAACTGTCATCTTGATTTCTATAAAAGATAAAAAGCTGGATTTTTTTTTTTTTTTTTATGTTTCTCTCAATCAAAAGAAGCCGTTTCTACCTCTGTAAAGTGTCAGCCTCAACACGGGCAATGTATCGACCGCAACCGTCCCCTCAGAGTCCACAGATACTGTTGAATTTCTCCGCTCTGGGAAAGAGACGTTAACTTGATTTCAGATGGTTCTGCCTCTGTAAAGACGCTCTGTAGAAGGAGCTTCTGGAGGTCGAAGTATACTGGCTTTTAAAGGTCTATATAATAACAGCGGTTCAGAGCAGCGGCGCTTTATTATGTCGCTTTTCCACTCCATGGTACCGGCTCTACTCTACTCGACTCTACACGGCTCTTTCACTTTTCCATTATGAAAAAGGACCTGGAATCTGGACCCGATACTATTTTGTTAGTACCGCCTCAGCTGAGGTTCCAAAATGTTGGGACCGACACCAAAACATGACGTCACCACACTGCACACACTGATTGGTCTGCCACTGTCAAATACAGAGATGCCCCGCCCAGTATGAAGTAAAATATTGGTATTGGCTCCTTCAGGGTTGAGTTCAGTGGTAAATATTGTATAATTTCTCTTACATGAGTAGAGGCTTATAAAAGTAAATACAAACTGAACAGCAGTTGCAGAACGGGTTGAAACTGTTGGACGGTCCAAACCTTTAATAAATCCCTGTTTTCTATCAACGTGTTTGACATAATCGCTCATTTATGCCTGCGTTTTCTGATAGGAATACATAATTGGGGTGTTTGTGAATGTGTAAATGAGTTCTAAGAAATCTCTGTCGTGTGTGTGTGTGTGGGCACGTATAAGCTCCTCCTCTGATAAATAAAGGTTAGATGAGTACAGTAGCACAAAGAGAAGCAGATAAACAGGAGGTTATGAATATATTCATGTGAAAGGCCGATAAATATTCATAATTGACGCCTTGCTCTTATTAAACCTGCGCTCCTGCCTTTGTCGTTTCCTACAGCCGGGTCTGCTGGAGCCCACCTCCACGCTGGTGAGGGTGGCCAAGAGCGCCAACACGCTGGGCATCGCCATCGAGGGCGGAGCCAACACTCGGCAGCCGCTGCCACGAATCGTAACAATACAGGTGAGTCACTGAAGAAACGGTGTAAAGTTGAAATAAAAGCCCCCCCTCGGCTGTTTCCGAACTCCATTAAATCCTCATTAAAACGCAGAAACTTGAGTTTAGCGGCGTGTTGGTGTCGTTTAGCTGCTGTGTGTATTATCCGGGGCGTTTTTTTGCTTGTGTTGCGGTGCCAGATGGGATGCCCTTTAAGGCGTTCTATAGAATCACACTGCAGCTCAACTCACTCTGACACTCCGGCTCATTGTTTCCTCCTGTTTTTCACAAAGATCTTTTAACCATTAATTTCGTCTCCATGAGGTTTGAAGTCGTGTGAGACACGTGATATAATATGATGGATAAAAATGAAGGTTAGCTGCATAAACCACCCCTGGCCCCGCCCTCTAACCCTGAGGGGGAGTGGTTTACGAGTTTATACTGTGCTGTTCTCTGCACTTATATTTACTGTTTATTTACTGTTTGTTTACTGTTTATTTACTGTGTGGTTCTTGGTTCTGGTTCATCACTTGTACAAGGTTTAGAACCATGATGTAATGTTCTTTGTTGTGTTTTTATTATTAGGAAAGAACCACGTATTTGTGTTCTGTTGCTTTTGTTTCATTGACAAAGTGATGAGGGAGAGTCCTTTTACAGGAGACAGGAAACAGACTTCTACTTCATCTTCATCCTTTCCTTTGTCTCCATCTTCTTCGTCTTCATCTTCTCTCTTCATCTGCCTCTCTCTCTTTCTCTTTATTTATCGCTCGCTCAGTTCTAGACCTAGTGTGCGTCACGTGAAGACTTGTATCCATGGGTCCCAAAATTGCGAGTAAATAAAAAGGGAGATAAAGGGAGAAATAAAATAAAAAAAAGGTGACTATGGAAACGAAGCTGGAGATAATAAAGAAGTACAGTATAAGTAGTACTTACTATACTATTGTGTTACTCATTTTTAATAAACTAAATTAAAACATTAAAACATTTGGAGTTGTCATTATTTATAGGCTTTTATGTTATTATTGGACTGGTGTGAATGTGGAACCTGTAAGAAAATAACATGGACACCCCCTGGTCTAAAACATCTTAATTAATGACCATCACATGCTTAAGGAACTTTAGCAAACTGGATCCTCACATGAAGCCCCTCATAAACACCCCCATAAATACCACATTTATGAGCTCACTCTGCCGCATTTTTTTACAGTGTACACACAGACGAGGACGGATATAAAGACGGCGAGCTTATAAAATTATATTTCCCCACATCCTTCATGTTTACATATGCAAATCAGAGCCGATAGTCATTTTTGCATCGTAAGGTTTACTTTCTTTGAAATTAAAAAGATGATGATGTGATGTTTTTGTTTGTTTTTTTTAATATGGAGAAGTTAAGTGGAGTTCAGGGCATCTGTGTTGAACTGCTTTAAAAGGAGGAACCGACTGCGATATTATTGGTCCATGCTGATAATTAAAAGTTTTATGTCGTATTTGTGTTTTCAAATATAACCTAAAATGATTATTAGAGTGCTTAGATCAGGGGGGTCAAACTCATGTTAATCCACGGGCTGCATTCAGACCAATGTGACCCAGAGTGGGTGGGGCCAGTAAAATAATAACATATAAATAATAACACCAAGTTTTTGGTTTTGTTTTAGCACAAATTTAACAATGTTCCGTCTCAGTTCATACATAAGTGACAGATCACAGTGGATCCACAAGTACACCAAACATTTATTTTAACAGAATATTGTTAAAATTCCACTTGTTTTTCTTAAATTTCAGGTTGTACTTGGATGATCATGTTTTTTTTTTAATTTAATTTAATTAGAGAATGACGTCCCCACAGAGAACGAATGAATCAGCCCCAGAACCGGAGTCCGTACATCTTGGCTAACTCTCACGTGTTGTATTTTTGCTCCACAGTTGTTGTGTTTTCAAGTGGATTCTCAGCATGAAGGCATCGCACAAATACTTAATACATGACTAAAGGCAGAAGGAAACGCTTTTAATGCCGCTGTGTTAAGTCTCATGCTCTTTGCGTTCCTCTGACAGAGTTTTATTCAGACGTATGTCGCGTCGTGGCGCGTCTCTCCGATCATGACTCGTAACGTGAAAGCGGTTCATTATTCAGACGTGACAGTAATGAGGCGAGCGTCACAAAACCGTTCCGAAGAGCGCAGACTTTTACATTTGCAGCGTTCCTCCTGTAAATATGAAACCAGCGCTCACAGAAATGACAGCTTAGTCACCTCTGAGGGAAGCTATTAAGGCGACTGTGTGTGTGTGTGTGTGTGTGTGTGTGCGTGCGTGCGTGCGTGTACACTGATTTGCAAGTCAACAAAGCCTCTTATTAGCCGAGGACTATCTGTATCACTAATCACAGAACCAACCAGTTACAATTTAAAGATCAGAGCAGTGAGCGATGCGACTTCAGTGCACACCCCGTGGAAAGCTGTCTGTCGGCCTCGCTCTCCAAAGAGGTGGTGATTGAAATAAAAAAGGAGCTGCTGATTGCAAGGGGATGGATGAAAGGATTGGAAATCAGCACATTCACAATCAAAGAGCAGAATGGAAGGAATAGGACAGAGCGTGAGAGACGGAGGGAGAGGTGGGCTAATAAGGAGAGGCGGGATGAGACCCAGGATTTACACCGATGAGAACGTGGAGGTTTTTGTGGGTGGATGTGGTGTTTGGGCTCCTTTTTTTTTTATTGTAGCAGCGTGTGTGGGTGGAAGGTAATTACAAGTGAGCAGACGCAGATGTGTTCTGTTCCTATCAGAGCTGGTGACAGAAATATCCGACAAAACATATTCTGTGTCGCATCCAGACAGAGGTGATAAAAGCACGTGTACAGTGTGGACAGAAGTATGTGGACAAATATGTATTGCTCTGACTGTTTTTGAGAAAAACAGACTTCTCTTTCTTCTTTTTGAGAAATCTGTAAATACAGACAAACCACAAACAGCCACATGTTTGACACAAGAGTAACCCCCCCGACCAGCAGGTGGCAGCAGTCGACACACGAAGGCCTGTTTCGTCTGCTGAAATTGAACCATCTGCTGAAATGGAAGCGTCCATATGATGGGTAACATTAATGAACTATCTACAAGGGAAAATGACTTATGGATGTTTAATCCATAATGTGTTGTTACAAAATTATGATATGTGTTAGCATGTTAGCATACCTCATAGTCTCTTGCTAACTTAACGTCCGTTAGGGACTGGAGAGCATGTGAGACTCTGTGATGCTGCCACCTGCTGGTGTGGAGGGGGGGTTACTCCTGTGTTAAGCATGTGGCTGTTCCTGGATCGTCTGGATTTACAGATTTCTCAAAAAAGAATGTCTCAAAAATATGTCAATATCGAAAATTGGTGAATTTGTGTAATTGGTGATCCACAAATGTGTATCACATTTCACAAACAGAATTTTCAGTTTTACAAATGTTTTTTTTTTTTTTTATGAAAAAATATATATATTTACAAATTCACACAAGTTGCAAATATAAAATTTGCATTTGTGGATTAAAGAGGCAAAAATAACCCCATATAAATGTGGTAGAAAATTATTATTTACAGTCAGAGCATGATAAATATTTTAGAAATTTTGAGGAAGAACATTTAAAATCATATTTATGGATCAGTTTTTTTGTTTTAAAGTAAAAACCATCTCTGAGGCATTTTGAAAGCAAAGATAATTTCAACCAAACAAACCAATGCAATGATATTTATCCCATAATATAAAACTATATTCTGACATTTATTGTTTTATTTCCCAGACCCTGTTAGAAAACAAACGCCTGAACTCAACGTGTCCACATACGTTTCTCCGTATAGTGCACTTACATACAGACAGATGGAGGAAAAGCAGGATTTAGTTGCTTAAAAACTTTTCTCACAGAAGCTGGACCAAAGCCAAACCAACCCCCTCAAATATCAATCTATTCAGAGCCGCAGTGATGTGGTTTCTCTAAATACAGTCTTAAAATCTTCAGTTATTAGCAGCTACAACCGCAGCAGCTGCATCGACAAAAATACAACTAATGGCGGACAGATGTGTCACTTCCCAGCAATTAATTAGAGCAAAATAACCTCACAAGAAACTGGCTAACGTGAACAAAATCTCAGGCTGAATTAATGAAGTGAGACAAAATGATAGTTATGGCTGATTATCGGGCCCAGAGTATCTGTCAGCAGTTTAGAAAAGAAGCAAAGCCTCCTCTGGTTCAGTCAGCGGCGCGATGAACAATTACAAAGAGTTAGTTTTTACCTAAACCGTCTTTTTGTTTTGAAGATGTTTGCTTGTTTTGATTGGAAATCTAACTCTTTTATTGCAGCTTCTGCTTGTCCCTGTTCACAGTAATTAATCTGAGGAGTGTAATTAAATCAAAAAACGCAAGAAACGAGAGGAAAAAGGGCAAACAAAGTCCAAGTAATTACCTTCATAATTCACATTTAACCACAGAGGAACATTATCTTCTGGAACAATCAGTGTTTTATCTCATTTAAAATGACCAAACTTCTTTATAAAAGCATCAAATCAGAACAAAAGCCCAAACCAGACTCACTGTTTGAATGGATAAAAGTATAAATACATCAGTGTTAAAGTAAAAGTAGTGAACTGAATGATACTGTTGAAATATATGTCAAATGTAAGTTGGAATAAAATATAAAGATTACATTACATTTATCAGACGCTTTTATCCAAAGTGACTTATAATAGAGGACATAAACATAGCATATAATACCTACAGATACAAGGTGTACAGGAAATATACAGAACAATAGGTGCGACTGCAGACTGGGGTAAGTAGTTTATTTATTTATTTATTTTTTAGTGCTAAAGGGTCAGGTAGAGTAGACAAAAACAACCAACTGAGAACGTGCCTGCTATGTTAACAGAACATATTCAGAGTTATTC
>JAPSES010060231.1:0-11381 GCA_029822895.1 Maxillicosta whitleyi | reverse complement strand
CCAATAAATGTAAAGATGATCAGTACATTGATTGGTCAGAGTTTTCCTCTGATTACACCCTCTAGACCGGACCAAAATGTTTGGGGTTTTTTTTGCAAACATTGTATTTCAGTGGGTGCAATGGGAATGTGGAGAGGTTTTCACGCAATATTGTAAAAAGTGTTGCAAGAAAAGATCACCTACCCTACCTTTAACTGGCCCAGGGACAACATATAAAGACTGAACAAGAGAGGACCCAGGATGGACCCCTGGAGGACCTCACAGGTCACCACCATTTGGTCTGATATACAATTTCCAATTTGAACAAAATACTTCCTGTCCTTGAGGTAGGACTTAAACCATTTCTGGGCAGGACCAGAAATGCCTACCCAGTCCTCTGACCTCTGTAAGAAGATCACATGATCAACAGGGTCAAACACAGCACTCAGATCCAGCAGGACTAAGATTGTTACTTTACCTGTGTCAGTGTTTAGACGGTGTTTAGAAGTGAAATATCTGTCCATGCAGCAAGATAATTTCACTTGACGAAATGTCTTGAATTAAGATTTTAAATCTAGAAATAAGCATGTCTACAGATGTATAAAGACTTAAACACTCAAACACTTTTTTCAGAGTGGAAATAAGTGCCTTTGCAGTGATGGTGGAGTATTCCACTCAATGTAGCCCTGGAAACTTGGTTGGTGATTCTACTGTTCTGAGCCTTTTGGACTTACTAAAAACACCAACCACACAGTTCAGGGACTTATGTTAAATGTCTTAAAGTCACAACCAACAGTTACTTGCTTAACGGTAACAGGTGTACAATGTTGCTCATAAAGTTGGAATGATTTTGTTTGCAGACACATTCCTCTGTTTTTCATACATATCAGTAAAAACCTGACTGTAATCATGTGATTACATACTGACTCATATTTACACTTTAACTATCAAGAATAATCACAATGTCAATATCATTTCATGAGAAGAGGCAAAAATAAAACTAGGAATAATGTAGACACATGCTCATGAGCAATAATATTGAGTTAAAGCTGGAGTCCTTTTTTTTAGTATCATTGTCTAAAAAACTCTTGAGCATGATGGGTTCATTAAATTGTCACAATCATTTTCTGCCTTGAAAAAATGTCATAAAGAAACTTCTGTCTTCCTATATATAATATGATCTCTATCTGAATCATGATGTGTGATTGTGTGAATGCTCATGTAGGTGATTGTGCTTGTGTGTGTCAATGACTGTGTGTGAGTATATGGTGATGAATATGTAGGTGAGAACAGGCGGGGGGGGTGTCTATTTCATACATCTGTTGTAAACTGCTCATGTATGATATATTTTTCCTTCTCAGTGCATGAATATAATATCTGAATCTAAAAAATAAATCCATATGGTATTCAAAAAAGACGCTTACATCTATTTCTTCCCTTTCAGGTCAAAAAGGCATTCAGTGATGCAGGTTTTTGATTAATTAAAAGGTTTTTAGACTGGTTGTGGGGGTTAAATACATTTTTTGATACCTCATGCAGAAGGAAGGTGCTTTGTTTGTTTTTTTTTTAGTTGCAGCGCCCGCAGCTTTAACAACATTAGTTACTGTAGCTAAGTTATACTAACAGGCTCCACTGTAATTTGTAGTGAGTCTTATTAGAGTACCTTCTTAAACACAGCTACATCACACCACAAAACTGTCAGGAAAAAAGAAAAGGTTCTGTTGAATAAACAAAAGCTCTGAAAATCCAACCCTGCAGCCATTTAGCTGTTAATCAAAGCCCTTACAGTAGACATTAAAGCTTTGTGTTAGACATATAACCTTATTAATAGTGCAATAAATCTACAAAGTGATGACTTATTAGACAAACCACATAATGACACCAAAATAACTGAATATAACCTGGAACCAGGACTTTTTGGCGGCAGCATCTAGCGTCCCTCTGTGGTATTACACTGTGAGCTAATTATGCATTGGCTTCATTTCTGAGCTGTGACTGTTTCCCTCTTGTTAATAGTTTTTGGACAACAAAGAAGCTCTGTGGCACCGAGGAAGAACATATATCATGCTTTGATTACACAGACAATACTTTTCATTGAATTGAAAATCCCCAGAATTATTCTTTTAATGAAGCAAGTACAAAAGTACAGAGTGTGCGTTTTTGTTTGACGGCAGGAGGTAGAAAAAAAGAGGCAGGCGGTTTAGATGAGTGTAAGAGGGAAAAGTGAATGCTCGCCGGAGGCAGAGCTAGTCCTGACGTGTGTGTGTGTGTGTGTAGCTGCTTTGTACACACACACCTCTTCACCTTTCCCACCCTTCTCTCTTTCTCCCTCCTGAGGCTCCCATTCATTCAGAAAGTTTTCGCACTCCCTCCCCACCGTTCAATCAGCCGTCTGTGTCAGAAAAACAACCTCTGACTCGTCTCTGGATAGCATTTCGACTCCTCGCTGACTCACAGCATCACTTCCTCCCCCGCTGTTTCCATCAAGAGAGAACATGTAGCCTGGTCTTTGGAGAGGCAGCAGCTGCTCATCAAGCTACAGTGACACATCTGATTCATAGCCTGAGAGGGAAACTAAAAGAGTTTTGTTAGAGAAAGCAAGAGGACATTTCCTTTGATTTATTACTTTACTTATTTATTACATGTTCACACAGTAAAAAAATATACACATAAATATATGTTGGCTAAAAATTGCAATGGATGGTTACCATAAACCCTTAAGGGGCTTAACAAGTAGCAACCTCCAGATTTCAAAGATTATTTCCAACTGTAATTAAAATAAATAAAATAAGCTGCAAGCAAGTTACACCAAAGTACATTTTCAATAAATAAAATTCAATAATATACCAAACTTAGAAATGTATCCCCTGTGGAAAATTACAATCACCCCAGAGCAGAGTTTTCACAGCTTTTTTAAAGGAAATTTGAGGAAGTTCTATAAGAAGAGCTGGCAGATTATTTCAGATTTTGGATCCTCTGTGTAGAACACTGAACTGAGTCTGACTGGTTCGAGCAAAGGCTGCTCTACTAAGACGGCTACGAGTTGAATACTTGTGGATTTCAGTGTTAAAGGAAAAGGTATTATTGAAATGTTGAGGCAGCAGCTTTTTAACAGAGCCACAAACACATTGTTCAGTTTGGACATGATTAACTTGGTAAACACTAACCCAGTGGTTTACAACCTGTTTTGGCTCGTGAACCCCATTTTAATATCGCAAATTTCTGGCGACCCCAGACATTCAAAACAAAGACATTTATTTTGCTAAAATTAATTTGCTTTTGGTCACATAATAGTTTGCTATACTATCTTTCAAATAAATGCTAACTTTAGAAAAATTTAGTCTATATAATGTATATTATTATGGACAGAGGCAGAAAAGCCAGGTTCAGATTACTGCACAAAGTGAAGTGATTTTCCTTGGCCAGGATATGTACAGTCAGTCCAGTTTTTACAGCACTGACAATTAATACTAAACAAACAATAACTAATCTATGAATGAGGTACAGGGTCTTAAACTGACCACAGTGAACATTTAACAGAACCACAGTGCTTCAGTTTCACAGTTTGTCATGTCTTTTACGTACTGAGATTGTCTCTCAACTCAACATATATTTTTTATTAGTATTATTATTACATTAGGCTGACACTTTTATCCAAAGCAACTTACAAGATATATGCATGTATAGTGTAACAGGCCTTGCCCAAGGGCCCACCTGGGATTCAAACTAGCAACCTTCCACACCAAAGTCAGCAGTGTAAACCACTAAGCCATCCAGTCACTGTTGTTTGGTCTATAGTAAGTTTTATTATTATTATTTTTTAATCAATTCCTAGAAATTTCAGGTGACCCCATTTGAATTCCAGTTGAACCCACGAGGGGTCCTGACCCCACGGTTGAAAAACACTGCTGTAGCCCATCCACATTAGCAATATAGAACAGTAGAATTCTTTTCATTTCTAGTCATATTTAAACTAGAATTATTATTTCTACTGTACCTTGTACCTTGCTAATTTTATACTTATGTGTTCTTCCATTTTTTAAAAACTGTTTATGTATGTTTTTATGCTGTGAATCTGCACACTGCATTGGTCTGGGGACCCTAATTTACTTTCACAGCACTCTATAATGACAATAAATTATATTCTGATTGTGATTGTGATTCTGAACTTGTACTGAATTAATATGCATGTGTGTTTGCAGGTTCTCGGGCGAGTGCTGCTACTACAGCTAATCGATGACCTGGTGCGTGGTTACCGTAACAGTGAAAAATGGTCATTGTACTTACTGAACAGCACCCGCATACACATCTTGCCGACAATGAATCCAGATGGCTTCGACTCATCAGACACAAACTGCCAGTACACCCAGGGCAGGTACATACACACACATTTATAAGTTTGACTTAAGGAACTGTCATGTCATTTTTAATCCTAAATAATAACTGTATGCCCCATGACTCAGCTTTGCACATTGTATTTTTATGATACTTAACAGCCAGTGTCCTACTGGCCTCGTTTCCAGCAGCAGCTGTTGGCAAAAATACTGGTGAATAAAGTCGAACATCCAGCACTGGAGTGGGCTTCACTTTTTCTTTTTCCCTACTGTTTATAGAAAAGATCTGGACCCAATTTTCTGTAGGAAATGTTGACTTTTTAACCAGTGGGTCAGGTCAAGTATACTCTGAGGTTATAATGAGTAGATTATATAAATAAAAAAGTAACTACTCTATCACCTTTGAACTTCTTCCTTTCCAGTTGAAGTTTTGAACAGAGACTGCCCAAAATTCACCCGTCTTTGCTGTTGCTTGTTAGTAATTCTTGGGTAGTTGAACAATGTATGAACATGTTCTGCCTGCCAATGAAGCCAGAAACAAATTTTAGAGCAGTTTCTTCATCTCATAAAAGTTATCATGAATGCTCTATTGTTTGAACACCGTGTTGCTCTTACATATAGAGGTTATGTTTATTACCTTGGGAGAAAATCATGTCCGTCATTTTAAGATAATAAATAAAAACACAATTACAAATAATCAGTGTAGTTTAGTGCAATAAATAATCAACTCTTCTCTCTCCTATCAATCTTAACCATTCATTTGTTTGTTTATTTGCTTGCTTGTTTGTTTGTTTGTTTGTTACCACTCTAGTAGCAAAACTATTGGTTGAATTCATACAAAATTTGGTTTATATATTGCCAGTGACACAAAATAGATCTCATTACATTTTGGGAACACCAGGTCAAAGTGAAACATTTTTATGAATTTTTCATACCAAATACCATTTCATACCAAATTCATACCAAATACCATTTAGTTTATAGATTGCCAGTGACCCAGAATAAATTTGATTACATTTTGGAGAAAGTAGGTGAAAGTTCAAATTTTGTATGATTTTTTTTTTTTTTACATATTCTTTTTCTCCTATTTAGTTATAATGTCTGTAAAAACATTGATTTTGTTTCAATTTGCTTCAAACTTGGTACATTTAAAGAGGCAATTGATATGCTGACATCAGCATACACATATGCATGAAGTCATTAAAGTGGCTCCATGCCAAAATAAGCTTCAATACATGTGAGGGGTGGGGTTTGTTGTGTCTGACACCACTTGTTATTGATATTATGAGTAAAGATCCAGAGATCCAAGATTCAACCTCTAGGTGTAACTATATCATGACCATGGGGTTTTTAGAGCCCGACATGGATGAATAAACATGGATGAAGGTTTTTGTGAAAAACCTCTCTGTTAATCTCTAATATCTTATGTATAGATTATCAAGTGACAAAGCCACCTAATAAAATCTAACTTTAACTAAAGTGTCATGTTGGGACACAAATGACTGTTTGAGGTATTGCAACAGATGAGGCATATTTACTGCAGCTCTACTGTCTGTCATAAAGTTCAGCCATGGACGAGACAAACATGAATCTTTATACCTTTTTCTCCATCATACCATCAAAACCAAAGAATAAAAGAACAAAACTCACTAAACATGTCCCTAATCTCAACCATCACTGCTAACAAAACCTCTGATGAACCACAAGATTAACTGTTGTAGAGATATGTTGCAGGTTAGTCATTACAACAGCCAGATTACTATCTTTGATCTTTTATCTATAAATTCTTTGGTCTGGCTTCCTCTGCTATCATTCTGAAATAGGGGTAAATGTAACCGGAGTTGTTTGACTGAGTCTTGGGCAGTGTTATGTGCAAGATGCTCTAAGAGTGTACTGCAAAAATAATGGCACAGAGAAGACAGAGAAATTGTTGTGGTGTAAGCTTTGTAGCATCAAAGTGACTTATTCACAGTAAAATAGTTGTGTCATCCATTTTCAGGGTGTAGTTACAGCTCAGAGGTTGATGATCTATCACATAGTGAGAAGGAACATAACACACGGAGAGTTTAACAGAGGAGAATGATAATCCTACTGCTGTGGGATGGAAATACTCACCCTTATACTTCCACTGAACCAGAGAAGTCACTGGCCTCACGTTGTTGTGTTTTATTGAATTTTTGGGGGGTTCATTTAGTTTCCTCTGAGGACACTGTAGGATGGATTTGAGACGTAAATGGAGCATTTATTTTTCTTGTGTGAGGTCTAGTTGCTAAAGGTCCAAGAACAATTTTTGAGACCAAACTAGGGCGAAAAGGAAAAGAACTATCAAACTTCCTTGGGTGGACACAAAGAGATGATGATGCAGCTACACTTTAACTATTTTATCCTGTAAAAAAAAACAAAAAGAGAGAGAGAGAAGAAACCAACAATGGTAACTGTTAAGCACTGCAGGGTGTTTTTTTTTTTTTTTTTTTTTTACAAGAGGTCACTGTCAACATAAATTATTGTGTAAGTCTACATGTAATGGTTCACTAAGTGCCTGTTTTTTTTAGAGAGAGAAATTTGAAACACTGATGCAGTCACAGAGACAGGTTTTAGATCACAGTTACAGGCATCAGCCATAAATTCTATTCATGCTGATGATGAGCTCAGCTTTAGAGAGGTTATATCAGCTTCACTGAGCTTTAGAGAGTTCGGTTTTAGAGCTTTTCATCTGTTTCATTTCCTCCTGGATAAACACTTGATTCTTATGGACAGCACGGTAGAAGGAGTCAGATATTAACAGGCTTTCATTTAATATTTTAAGTTTCTCTTTCCACCTATACAGCATATAAGTGGCTCTAAGATCTCTACACTGCAAATTATTTGGTTCTTACCTAAATAAAATCAAATAAACAAAAGTGTTAGATAATTTATCTTAAGAGTTAATTTCTTATTTTAAGTATTCTTACATCTGTAGACATGCCTATTTCTAGACTTAACAATATTAATTCAAGAAATCTTACAAGATCATTTTCACTTGTTCCAATTGCAGGTTTTTTGTTTTTTTTTTAGCTTGAATTAAGCAAAAAAAAAAAAGCAAAAAAAAAATCTGCCAAGGTAACAAATGAAAATGATCTTAGTAAGATGTCTTGAAATAATAATAATCTATTGTCTAAAAATAAGTTCTTATATCTGACTGAATAGTTACTATTTAGATTATGTCTTAGTTTAACTGTGATGAGATATTTTGACTAGAAATGAGAAAAGTCCACTTGGTAAGATTTTTTTTTTTTCAATATATTGGAATACTTAGCAGCAAATGATTCAGATACCTCACTCTTTTCTACGTTCTATATTTAAAATGAATCCCCAAGAGTCTGTACAGGCAAAGTCACAGTTTTCAGTGTAAAGTGGAGCAGTTTCACCTCTGCTACAATGTGAATATTAAACCAAATGTCAAAAGGAGGCCCCAAAGACCCGAGACGACACCCACTTGTAGCCGACATGTTTGCTGTGCATAGACTAAACTATGGGACGCTTCAACGCCCAAAACACTCTGATAAGCAGGAAATGAGATCTACACTTTAGATTTTTTTATCACACACAACAAGCGTGTACTCTCATGGAAACAGCCTCTAAGTCTCTAATTAGAAGTGTTTTGACTTCTTCTAATGAGCTGTGCAGGAAACTTGCATGTGTCTGCTGCAGAATGAATTTTGCTCTGTGGATGTTAATATGTTTGTACAGTTTCATCATGAGAACTCACCTCAGCAGAATGTGAAAAAAAACTGAAGGCCACAAGATTAACCACTTATGATAAGGGATTTTGTGGACATTAAGTGTGTTTGTGTGGTCTGGGATAAGACTGGGAAAAGACCATTTAATTTGAAACAACCACTGAGAAAAGGCCATTGTAAATATTTCAGACAGAAATTGATCTGATTAGAGACACTTATCACTTACAATATTGATTGCAGTTAAAGCTTATTTTGACAATGCAAACAGTTAACCCTAAAGCGAGGTGAACTGCAGCTCTTTCAACTGAAGCACTCGACAAGAGCCTTTGGGCACAGTCAGGTTACTTGTTTCACAGTGTTTTCAGTATCAGTTTCTGTCAGCAGCAGGAGTTCAAAGGAGTTTGCTGTCCAGAGGTGACAGACCGTGTTCAAAGACAAACTACAACTAGAAGGATCGTGTTCTGTGAAACCATGAGGTTTCATTAGTGAGACTTAACTATGATCCTCTGTTGACTGACTAAAGGTTCGATGTAGCTCCACTATTATTAATGTAAGGTTGTTCCAAAAATACTTTTCATCAGAACACAACATTTTGTTATGGGAGTAAACTTTCATTGCTCTATTTAGACTAAATATGTATGAGGAAGGATTTTCCTACATGTTACGTTTCTGGTCAAAACTCCCCCATCAGTTCATTGCAGTGACTAAAACTGTAGTCATCTTAACATAAGTCTGACTTGACCTTTGTCTTTGCCTTTCTGATGTAGAGAAAGCCAGGATCAAATTGTACTAAATTTAACCAGCATGAACCATGTAGCTATCGCCAGTGAGCCAAAGTGCACAGATATGGCTTAAATTAGAATCTGTATTCTCTAAGTGATGTGATCAAAGCTGACTTGATGTCCACCTTACTTTAAAGTTCAGTCAAAAACAAAACCAAATAGTGGATTTATTATGTGCTGGGCGACGTGTCTACAGTCTTGTCAGTGTTGTTTCAACAGTGATCCTCCTAAATTCTCTTTAAACGGTTCTCTGAAGTTGTGCAGTGACTCTATTGTATAAATAAAGACTCTCACTTCCTGAAGACTGTCATAAGATCGTGGGAAAGTGTTTTTTTTAACATGAGTGCCTTGCCCAAGGGAGCCTCAGCAGCTGCTTATGTGTCTTTAGGATTGACTCTACACACCCAGTAAATCACTAAACGTATAACTAAACCTCAGACTGCCAAAAAATTTAATTGAAAATTCCTTTTTAACATCCAGAGAGAAAATGTCAATAATTTGGTCAGAGATGGAAAGTTGTACACTACATCCAATCTCACACAAAAACAAACATACACATATCAGTTATCTTTGTAAGCTATCAAACCTAGATTGGCATAATTAAGCTTATTAACTGACATACAAATATATCCACACTCTAGTGAATGTCATTGTATCATCCTGAATCACTTGCACAAGGATCAAACCTGATGATAATGAGATAAATCTGTCTATAAAGAATGGAGCCATCAATCTGTTAGGATTGAAAATAGATTTTCAGTAGATCAGGCTAATTTACATACATATCCTTCATGTACAAGGATCTATAGACAGTTGACACTATTATCTCATAACAAATTTTCACTGTCACCTTCAGGGGAAATAACTCATCAACTACCACTGACCACCCCTTATGGTGTTAATGCTGCATTCATGGGCTCAAGGATATCTGGAGATAGGACTAATAGATTAAACATACATGATAAGCCTTTCAGCAGCAGGAATCAATGAATTTGAGGACCCCTGCCCCTAAACCCTGCTCTTCTGCAGTGTAATAAGCAGGTGTTCACCATCTAATAATACCACAATCTGTCTCTGTCAGATTCAACTACAACGGCATTGATCTGAACAGGAACTTCCCCGATGCATTCGCTGGTCTCCGTCGTCGACAGGAGCTTAATGAGGAAAAGTGCGAACCAGAGGTTGGTCATGTGACCTGTGGTAGTCGGGACAAACTGGTGAACAACCACCTCCAATATTGTCATTTGTCAGTTTTAGCCGCTCTGATTGTCCGGTTACTGTGTGTTGTGTTTCAGGTCAAGGCTGTGATTGATTGGTTATGGACTGAGAGTTTTGTTCTGTCTGCAAACCTTCATGGAGGAGCTCTTGTGGCCAGTTATCCTTATGACAACAGCAACAGAGGTAAACACACAGAAACAAGTCTGAAAGAGTTTCTATTTTCAATTTCACTTCACTCATGGAAATGTTTCTCACAGCAGAGAATAAAGTTTGCAAGGAAGTTTAGACTTAAACAACATCAAGGCAATAAATCCTTGACTAGAAGACAAAACTAGGTGGTCAACAACAATCTGACAGTGATTTTTTTTTTTAGAAGATTAATTTCAGTAGAGTAGTGTACAGTAGAGAGAGAGGGACAGGAAATAAGCACTTTTAACTCCCATGACATTGTTCAGCAGCATCAGATAAATATACAAGCTCAGTCGAGCATGTGGCCCACGCGCTGCATACAGGAACAAATGCAGCTCCAAAAAGAAAAACCCACAGTGCCTCCAGAGGACAACAAATTACATTTGGTTTGGAGTACCTTGTCCTTGCAAATTATTTTACTGGGGAAAGTGCCACAAACAACCCTTGTACTTGTGTCCAAATTTCCGCCTGAATCAGACTCTGAGCTTAAAGTGTCCTCAAAAGAACGTTTCCAACCCACAGGGACAAGTCACTGACTGAGTGAAATTTAAGGCATAATGTAATCAGAAGGTAGTTCACCAAGGACACTTAAATATGACATATGACCACATAGAACGACCAGGATATTCAAATAACAAAAACAAGTGCCCTTGTTATTTAGCAAAAATATTTATTAATAAATTAGCTGATTGGATTACTGATTACTCACTCACACACACACACACACACACACACACACACACAATGACCTCTCCTCAAACTCGCTTGAAACACAAATATGGGTTATTCTAGTGTTGTTAAATGTGTATTAGAACTATCTATTTTAGGCCCTTCATTTTGGTTCACTTGCATTATTAACTGCAAGATCTTTATACAAATTCAGCGGTGTAACAATTAATCATATATAACCCCCCACAATAAAATGTTAAATATTTTCATTCATTATGTAAGGACAGCTACATATTGCAGTGAACATTAAAAATCTGAGTGTTGCACCTGCAGCACTTCTGGCATAAACTGGTGGATTTTAGTAGCTTGGGCCCGCCCATTCCGTGTCGTCACCCGCTCACCAGTTCTCGGCTTCCACATGGTCTGGCAAAGCACACTATTCACAGCTTTCGGAGCTCCGGCAAAATCGGGAAATCCACCCTATTTTTCGG
>JAPSES010060220.1:0-11381 GCA_029822895.1 Maxillicosta whitleyi | reverse complement strand
TCTATCTATCTATCTATCTATCTATCTATCTATCTATCTATCTATCTATCTATCTATCTATCTATCTCTATCTCTCTCTCTCTCTCTGTCTGTCTGTCTGTCTGTCTGAACAGCTCAACGGACAAGAAGGACATGGATGTTAAATTAGGGAAATGATCATTTTCAGTGATGCAAGCTATATTCGTTCTGATATTCACCTTATTTATTCAGACACTGTTTGATTTTACTCATTTTTCTCTCGTTACAGGCAATGAATAGTTTGTTTTGAATCAGCTGTTGGTAAAACATCCATATACTCTTGGATTTATACATCAGTTTAATCTGGAACAGATGGCATGCAGTAAACATCAATCTATCATTTATTTAATATTCACTGTGTTGGATGTAATAACCATTTGTTACCCTGCAAATGTATATACGTATAATATTGTTCAGATGGAAGTTTGCCAAAATCCATGTGTCACTGTATCAGCAGCAAACACTGTAAAATATCAGAACATGCAGTTTAAATGGGAATAATGTGTTTGATGTAATTTTTATGTTTCAGATATTCATTGTTGGATAAAACGCAGAACTAAGAACATTTCTACATCCAAGAACCAGGGACCAAACACTGTTCACATCTCTAAAGACACAGCTTTCAAGTTCTTTCAACACAGATCATGAGAAGAAACACTTTCCAACATCTCTCCCACAGAAACTTTTATCAAAAGACTCGTTCTAAACTTTTATTCAAACAGTTTTTAACATTCCTGTTCAGTTTAATCATCAAAAATTGGACAAATTTGTCTTTTATCTATTGCTGTTTTATTCTTTGTGACAATAACTTGCTTCAAAGTGTAGAGAATTCTGATTGATTATCCAAATGAGTTCAGATGTAGCCACAAATGTGTTCAAAAACCTTGTCAAGACAGTCGATAGGATATTTTCACCTGTTGCTAATACAGCATTTGCATATATGTATAATTAATAAGTATATAATTATACTTATAATGTTTTCAGCTAAAAAATATAGTGGAAGCTCATTGGATAAAATCTTTGAAATTGTTTGTTTTGTGTTTATAATTCTTTCCCTCATAATTCATGATGTACTGTCTGTTAGTCTGTAATGTATATATTTGGTGGTATTCAATCTGTAAAGCACAAACCAACAGGATATTCTATTCTAAATATATCTTCTCTTTGTACCTACTTCTGTACTGTCCATGTCTTAACCCCCTTGTTTTGTCTGCTGTTCTGTCAAAAACCTTTCTATCCATCAGGTCATTTTCTAGGGTCGAAGCCGATGGGTGAAGGTGGGACACACCCTGAACGTGTTGCAAGTTCTTTGCAGGATTAACATAAACAGATGCAACCATTCTTTCTCACATTAACCCATAAAAACCCAAACATCCACTGGCGACTCAAACCATCAACTGATCTAAACTGTTTAATACCTGTTGATCCATTAACCATATCGATACATGTAAATAATTGGTGTAAAATACAGTTTGTCATCTTTTCATGGTCATCAAATGTGATCCATTTGGACGTTCAGAGCCTCTGTAGTGAATATGAAAACACTCATCTTCTACAACATTGACTCACCAGTAAAACCTATGCAGTATAACATATAACAGTGGTTTTTGCTGCTTGTTTTTATGTTCAGTCATTGATTTACAACTGAAAACACAGTTTTCTGTGTTTTTATGTAATAATATTTGAATTTACACTTTTCATGAACTACATAATCAGTGACATAATAGGGAAAATACATGATATACATTGAAAAATACAAAATACATAAGATTATATTATAATAAACAGTAATAAAGCACTTAACCTTCCTCCTGTGTCTGTTTTTTGTTACCATCTGTTATGTTAACTGTTTGGTTTTGACCCATGTCTTAAATCAGCTGTAAAATACACCAAAACAAATATCTATCGTCCAATTTGTTTCTCATCTTTTGGGTACTTTGTTAGGCTTCTTTATCCATGAAAATATTGGTTTTAATGTTTTTGGTGTGAGCCTCTAGGCCTTTTGATTTTGTCAGTATAGCCCTTATTCCTCACTCTGTAATGCTGTATCAACCTCACATGTCTGGACTTGCCCGTCTGTGCTAGTTTTGTTTTTGTGCAGGTACACTGGATAACAAGGCAAAATGAAAATCCCCAAAAGCTCACATGATTTGGAGAAGAGCTTCTGTCTGTGTTGGCTGACATTGCAGTTATGAGTTCAGTTTTGGCTCTAGTTATTGCCTTATAATCTTATTTTTATAACTGGGTCCCTGACCCTAACAAAACGAATGTCATAATTTCAACAGGAGCATTTTATAATTTGGTGGAGAAAGTTTTACTTTTTACTTTGTTGAAATATTGGTTCCTAACAGTCAAAAAGTCTTGATGCAATAAACTAATTTTATGTGGTTCTTTTATGCAATTAAATCCTAAAATGTGTCAGTGGCGAGTGCCGACCCTAGCACAAGAGGAAGGTTAAGAAAGGTTAAAAAAATTGAAATATTCATGCATGAGCTGTGACAAAATAGCACTGGGTCTTTATGGGTTAATGCTGGCTGCCACCTCCGTCACACCCAGACTCAAACATAAGACCCTGCACTTTTAGATCCTCTCCAACAGCTGCTGAGACATCCCTGGTCCAGGCAGGTACACTGATCCCCAGCTCATCTTTTTTGACCTCCATCCATTCTAGGTTCTCACCTCAGCTGGTTCCTGTCAGCTGTTGATGGAGCCTTAACCTCAAACTCAGGAGGAAACCGTGGGTGATCCTTCAGTGGAGCACCTGGAAACCTTCAGCTGAGTGGCTCATGGAAGGTCCTGCTGTAAAATATGTGCAGGGAGAGAGACGTAAAGAAGACACACTGTTAAAAACACAGGTTGATTCAAGAGCCTGGGAACATTACTGAACCGCTGATATTTGTGATCCTGGTGTTAGTGTGATTCAGGTTTAATTACTAAGTATTTCATTTTTAAAATATCTTTGTTAGACAACAAAACAAATCCCTGAATAGAGACATAAATCTTACATTTTTTTTTATTTTTGACTTTAATAAAACCTTCAGATGTATTTGTTATCAGCTCCACCTGTTGGATCCTGGAGTTGATGGTAGTTTGTTTTTTCTGATGTGCTACATACTTTATGTGCTGAGCTGGAAAAATAAGAGTGCAACAATAAATATTTTAACTCTGTATGAAACAAACTCATCTTTTTGCATCACACCATTTCTACAGGTGAGGTTTGGCTCTGCCCACCACCTCATTGACATGATATTGTACCAGCCATGCCTCATTTACCTGCTGAGATTCACATAAATGTCTCTCTAAAGATTTATACCTGCATTAATAGATCTATTACAGTAGGAAACATACAGGTAATGACAGACAGAGAAACACAAAAGTACACATAATGCACTCACTGTGGATTAAAGTAATTACAACTGTGCATTTTCTGCCATAACTAGTCAAAATCTCTGCTGTAAAACATCGCAAAGAGGTGGAAATGAGAACAAGAAGTGTACATGTATATTTGTCATAGGAGACAATAGTGTGATCAGATCTAAATCCACTAGATTCTAACATTTTATTTCAATGACATTTTTTAAAGAAAATATTTTCACATACAATAAATGCAAACAATCAGATAACAATATCATTGGTTCATTAGCTATGACGCATTTATTTATAAATACAAACCTTTATGGCCACAGCAACTATACTGTAAAAGCAAGATTTTCTAGGATTTGTTGAAATAAGGTCATTTTACAGAAATATTGAGCAACTCTGATGAATCTAAGGCGTTGGCCAACGTTCCTCCATCTCCAGGTAAAGAAAAGGTTCAATATGTTTAATGCATATTTTGAGATTTTGGGGTTAATTTGTTGACGGAGACAAGGCATTAAACTATTGTTAACCAATCACTGATCAATATTACCACACACTGAGTAATTGCTGAACAGCCCCTCATCCCTTTAACCTCTGACCTCTGCAGCTTCGACACAGACTAAATAAACTGGAGGGTTGTGATCTATAATGAGGTCACAGGTTAAGTGTCGAAGCGGTGGAGCCTGAAGGTATTGATTGACAGGTGGCTATAGAAAGGAAGGACTTCAGGTCAATAGCCTGATGTTTGGACGCTATAAACTGTTAACACACAGAAAAAAAGGATTCACTCTGTGGAAATAAATGTGTTTTTAACAACAACAACATAAAGTAAAGGAGCAATTTAGTTTGTTAAACAGCAGGCAGGGGTGCACAGTGTTTCATTAATCACTGAGGGTGAATGCACTGAGATTGAAGTTAAACAAAATTATTGATCAGTGTTTTTAGTGTTTTTCTAATTAGTTTTTTGTGGTTGTATGTAGTACAGATCAGTGCCTCCAAAGGTGAGACTGACCATTATGGATGTGACGGCTGACCTAAATGGTGAAGTGGACATAGAACCATAAAAACATAGTGACTGGTTGGTAGGATGTCATCGTTGGTATGTGGTTACTTAAGTCATCATTATGTTTTGTCTTAAATATGTGTCTGTATTTGAAAAATACTAAAACAAAGATGGGTGAAACTCATTATGCTAAAGTTACATCACTCTGACCTTTTTCAGAAATTTTGTCGCAAAGTGCATTGTGGGAATGGCAACCAAGCAAAAGCTGTTTCTCACAGATTCAACTACCAAATGATCACTTTATTGTAAAATTTACAGTGTTGTTTTAAAGAATGAGTATCATCGGTGGTTGGACGTAAAGGTGACATTTGGGTTCAGCACTCACACAGAGGCGGCAAAATTGCTGCTGTGTGAAATTCCCATTCCCACAATGCACTTCACAAAATTTTTGAAGGGCCCAAGTGCCATTTCAGTTTGTTATGTAAACAAACAGATTGTGTTTATGATGTCATCTTCAAAGTTGTTCACTGTGAGAGAAGTCATTCAGGCGCTTAAGCATGGTAAGACTAATATAGGGGTGTCTGATCCTGGTCCTATAGGTCTGTATCCTGTTTCAGATGTATCCCTCTTAATGACCTTCAGGTGTGTTTGAAGAACATTTGGGCTACTGGCTCTCAGGGACCAGGATTGGACACCCCTGGACTAATGGATAAGTGATAGGATGTCACTGCAGTTTTACAAATTAAAAAAAAAAAAAAAAAAAAACCTGATGAAAGTCATACAGTGCTTTAATGAAGAGTGTGGTTTCGATCAGTTCTATATGTTAAGTGTCTTGAGATAACTTTCATGGGCTCTGAGTAATTAATTTCACCCCCCCCCCCCCCATTATTATTTTGTTTGTTGATTGTTTATTTATTTACAGTAGTAGCTGTTAAATGTTAGGCATATTTTTGGACACACTGAGACAGGGTGATACAGGCATTGTGGGGGCAGTGTGTGTGTGTGTGTGTGTGGGGGGGGGGGGGGGTTTCCTCAGGTGGGACAGGAACAGAAACACATGTAGTTAGCAGCTAAGTGTCTGATTGAAATGTCTGACTTGCTGCATGAAAAAAGGCAAAACTTTTTTCTGAAAAACTCATGCACGCCTAAAAAACTCCGTTTGTGTCTGAGTGTGCAACACTTTTGTTGGACGTGGCACTAGAAAAATAAAATTTGATTGATTAATTGATTGATTAGTATAAATCAAATGAGTGAGTTATTTAAAAATTAGTTGCTTCAATTGTGCTTGATCATCTGCACAATTTACATGAACAGATAATTACAAACTAAAGCTGTTTTGTACCAGACTGTAAACATGTTAATTCTGCCATAAAATTGGAATGGGGGGTTGTGGGATTGACTGTTGAATTGCTTTGGAGCCAGCCTCAAGTGGGCAATTGAGCAAAACCAGTTTTTTAGTTTCAGTCTCTTCTGCCCTTGAAATCTTGGTCACTTTATTTCCCTTCACTCCCCTGTGAACATAAACTCTGAGGACTGAAAAACAAGCAGCAGTTGTTTCCTCAGTAGGTCTGACCAGGCTTATTCTCTGACTGCCCAGGTTCTGATTGGGTCAGAGCAGCGTCCTGTGGTGGTCCACCTGGTAGAAGGTCTACCTGGTAGAAGGTTGACATGGGAGAAGGTCTACCTGGTGGAAGGTCTACCTGGGAGAAGGTCTACCTGGTAAAAGGTCTACCTGGGAGAAGGTCTACCTGGTAGAAGGTCTACCTGGTTGAAGGTATACCTGGTGGAAGGTCTGACCATGGGACTGATAGAGGCAGTAGGAGATCCTCCAGGTAGAGGTATAGGATGTCTGTGCATCCCTGCTCCTCTTGCATTGACATTATCTGTGAAATGGGATTGAAGCTTGAAAAAAGGATGGAAGGACACATCTGCTTTAGTTCCTGGTGTTTTCTGTTTTGTGTTATTGAATCATTGGTCACTCTGAATCACTATAGGTGACACATCCAGGGTTGCTCCAGGACCCCTGTGACCCCTCTGAGGATTAAGCAGTTCAGAAAATGAATGAATGTATGAATGATCATAATTTCAACACATGAGTTTTATGAACTGCACCTAACTATAATGAATCCAATGGCAGCGTCCTGAAAACTATTCACTCAGAACCGCTTCTGCACATGGGGGTAGTTTTCCTCTGGGCTTTCAGCAGGAAGACCCTCTGAAGATCAGAAGATCAGACAGTGTAATGTTGTGAAACGGTTAAATTAAATTCAACCCATGTTTTCTCCTAAATCAAATAAAAGCTGAAAATAATAACAACTGTCTCAGAAATGTGGTTTCACTCTTAACACTAATTCTGGTCTCCAAGGTGACGGCTGTTTTCATCTTCGATAATGTCTTCTGTATGTGGACGCTGTCGCCCTTTCAACTACATCACCTGACCTCCTACAGCTTTTCTATGAGAAAGCCCTGAAGGTAAACCTCTTCCAGTTCCTCCTGAGCAGAAGCACAGACCAGCGTCTCATAAGATGAGAGCGTATTCGGCTGTGAATCATGCAAAGTTAGTTCTAGAGTTCAAGTACGGACCTGAATTGTGCAGATTATGTCCAATTTAGAGACTTCAGTGTGAGAAGACTATTAACCTTTACATGTAGCTGATGCCTCCTTCTCCTTCTTGGAATTTATCTTATACAGACAGCAGAGGTCAAAGGTCACACCAGCCAGAGTACTTTTTAAAGGATTAGGTGTCTGTATCCGGGAGCAGGTGTTACTCCTGACCTCCATCATGGAGAGTTTTGTTTCTTTTTCTGTGAACTAAAAAAAACCCCATCTCGCTGCCCGCTGACCTTGACGCCGCCGTCAGCCCGCAGAGAGAGGCTGGTTAATTGGATGGTGGTCTTCCTCGCCTCCCTCTGCTCTCTCTGCTGGAGGAGTCATCATCGGCCACGAGCGCCTTCAGCCAGTCATTATTCACAGTAATGACTACTCTCTGAATATGAACACAGGAGGAGTTTAAAGCCTCAGGACATCAACATGAAGATACTCCACTGTCCAACAAGGAAACATTTCAACTCAATGACAGCTAATTTTTATTCTTTCAACCCATTAACTACACATTTTATAAAAACAGGGGAGTTAAATTTATTTTTTTCCCCATCATTTTTCACTGAGTTTCCTTTGTATCCATCCAGCAGACTTAATTAGATTAGATTCAGAGTACGTTTTTCTGTTCAGATACTTTTCTGACTGAGACAACGCACCTGAACAAAACATGGAAACATCTTGTTTGCTTCAGTCCGATCTAAAAGTTTTAGTATTTACTTCAAAAGTTAATTATTATTAAAAATAAAACCACAACTATATCATTTATGAAAATATAAAATAAGTAAATCATTAAATAAATGTTTAAAAAAAAAATAAAGGAAAAACTTCAATAATAATATAAAAAAATCAGATTTTTTTTTAATGACCTCCAAACCTTCAATCAGTGTTTCTCTACTTTAATCTAAAACAAACAAACAAACAAACAAACAAAAAACAGTGCTTCCTGTTTTTCAGATACTAAACATTATTGTGGACACAAGATGTAAAAGGATTTGATCCAGTAACGTACGTGTGTAAACAGTCTCTTAAACAGCTGAGTTGCACTATTGGGAAATAAATTGATATGTTGAACAGACTCATGCAGATTCGATTCGTATGCTACAAATGTTTTTGTTACATCAATAAAATGATCTGAAATGATTTAGAGGAAGCTGATCCCCCTCTACACTCATCTTCTCTCTGATCAGAGCTAAAGACGGTCCAGTGGGAAAAGCAGAGGGTACTGATGTGTGAGTTCGTCTTCATTATAATTCCACTGCGTTTGTGTCGTTCTAAACATACATTTGCTGCTGAAATATACAAGGACCTTTAATATAGAACCGGAAGGGCAAAGCCAGCAGGCTTATGGCTTTTATCCTGTTTTTTTTTTTTTTTTCAGTAATGGAATGCTTTTAACTCTTCAGATCAGCACAACTGTCTGATCTAACTGAAACCTTGAAAAACACATTTACCAGTGGACACAACTTCAAGTAGGAATTGTCTCGACAACATGTCTCTGCAAGACACAAAGAAAAGGTAATGAATAAATAATAATAGTACTAATCATTACATTATTGTTGCCTGATGTATTTAGGGAGCAGAATGTCTCCAGTTTACACAAAGACCAACCCTAACAGACTTTTCTTCCCATTTTTTGTTCAGTGTTGATACATTACTGTCACAGTCATGAGTTAAGGAGGAGATATTTTTTTGTGGTCGCTAAGAGAGGATGGAAATCTCAGTTGATATATTTAATTCTTTGAATCATGGTTAGCTTATCGTGACACCTCTACATGAATTATCCTTAGAGGAAAAAAAGCAGGAAACAAAGTAAATTTAATTTCATTTATATATTTAAACAGGAGCACAGAACATGGAGGCTCATTAAAATGTGCTTTTCATTCTGAAATGACTTAATATCTGTATGAAACAATTGAAAGAAAAGAATACTAATGTCGTCCCATTTCAATCATTTATTTCATTTCCTGCACAGCTTTGAAACACTGAACAGTCAAAGAAAAGTCTGTTCGTTTCTCCTTGATATTTAATGCGTTGCTTTGACAGACTGTGGTTGTGCTCTGCATGTTAACAACATGAAACCTAAAGTGTACTTCGGACAGAATCTGGATGAAATGTTCTTCTCAGTGTTGACCCGAGGCCAACTTTATTCATTGCGTCGTCTTTTTATTAGAACATTAAACTTATTTCTCACTGCAGACTGGAGACTGTTGTTTTACAACTGTAATATCTGCAGCAGACGACTTTGTAAAATAGTTCTGCATGTTTTTAAGACAGTTTCATGGTCCATCTTTACAGCAGGCAGGTGGCCAAATTAATTGTTTAAAGCTGGGTTTAATTTCTCTGCAAATATGAATCAGCATAAAACAAAAGGTCAGATGAGTAAAAGGTTTGCCTTTAAAGTCCTGTTTTGGTGCGTCCATAATATATATTATAACAGGTTGACATGGTCTGTTCATCAGACTTCATCATCCTCATTTTGAAATAGAGTAATTCATAAAACATTATTGGGGACATGGTGTACCTTTTTATAAGTTAATGAGTATCTTGCATGTCCCCAGAATGTCAAACTTTCAGCTTAAAAGACAAATTCTTACAGATCGTTCATTTTAAAATGTCTGAATAAATGACGTTTCCTGTGTCTGTCACTTTAAAACAAGCTGTTTCAGCCCATGCCCTGCTCCTGTTGGTGCCATAGATACCCAATGCTTCATTTGTAAAGGGGGCGACCATGGCTCAGGGGTAGAGTGGTTCAAATCCTGCTCTGTCCTAGTCAGTCCGTTGTGTCCTTGGGCAAGACACTTCACCCTCCTTGCCTCCAGTGTCACTCACACTGGTGTATGAATCTGTGTGAATGTTTTCTGGTGGTCAAAGGGGCCTTAGGTGCAAATTAGCAGCCACACTTCTGTTGGCCTACCCCGGGGCAGCTGTAGCTACAAATGTAGTTTACCACCACCAGAGTGGGAATGTGTGAGCGAATGAATAATGGATCAATAATGTAAAAATGCTTTGGAAAGTACTATAGGAATTCAATTCAATTCATCATTATTATTATTATTAATATTAAAGTGGGAGGTGCTGGAATGCAGAGGGGCAACTCAAAACAGTGGTGGAGTTAATGGTGAAAGTCTAAAAAGCTTAACGTAAAATAACTCATTGTATCTTAATGTCTGAAAACTGTGATCAATCATCACCACATTTATTAAATTGTCTGGCTCTCTCATAAAAATTGTCCAGACAGAGTGAATGACTGGAATCAAATGCGTCGTGCTGAAGGGAAAGTATTTTATTAACAGAAAAATAAGGCTGAAAGCAGTCACCATCCATAAAATTGGAGTTTTCAGAGAGGTGAAACTGGACATGACTGGACATGTCCACACAAAATTTGGTGATAAATGATTGCACTTTTCAGACATTAAACCACATTAAGCCTTTTTGACTGTCCCCTCCCACCTTGTTTCCCTTAAAATTGACCTTGAAATGCATCTGAACGGGAGATTTTTGTGTAATTTAAATCGGGAATCAAGATTAACAAGACAGATAATAGTTAGCTTTTTTCATTTAGCCTATTTATTTTTTCATAGAGATAAAGGGTCCAATGAAATTGGTTCTAGATCTGATATTAGAGGGTCTGGATCTGGCTCAAATTAAGCCTTATGGATACCCTCATGTGAACACCCAGAGGTGGTGGGATGGATTTGCCCGGTCAGGTCAGTCTGATGGTCCTGCAGGACTGGTTTACATCTACCATACAACAGAAGACTTTGACAAGACCTGTAAAAGACTCAAGCATTAAAATCAAACATCTCATATTAAAAAATAAATAAAAGCATCAGAATTCACAAAGTAAAAAAAATAAATTATAAAGACTATAAAGCCTGTTGGTGATTGAAAGACTGCAGCTAAATTCCTTCTTTTTTTAAAATGTCAGTTTAATAATTATTTCCACTGGATTTACTGAATCAAAGTCAGAATGTTTGTTATTTTCAATGAAGATGTGGGCTCTTTTGTCCAAATAAAGCCAAAGAAAACCTTGTTACTTCTCCTGTATGTTTTACATTTCAGATGTAAGATTCAACATATATGTACTGTTTATATTTCAGATTTCTATTCTATTCTATTCCATTCTATTTATTTCTATACTCTCCATTTATTCTAATATTATTACCTCTGCCAAGGAGGTTATGTTTTTGCCGGCGTTTGTTTGTTTGTCTGTTTGTCTGTGTGCAACATAACTCAAAAAGTTATGGATGGATTTTGATGAAAATTTCAGGATTTGTTGGCAATGGGACAAGGAAGAAATGATTAACTTTTGGGGGTGAATCCTGGAAGAAATCCTGGATTCTGGATCACTTTGAAATTTTCATTAACATTGGGGTCAATGGGGCCAAACATTTTGTTT
>JAPSES010060200.1:0-11381 GCA_029822895.1 Maxillicosta whitleyi | reverse complement strand
TCGGGGCCCCCAGGGGGTCTCCATGGTTGGCGGGGTCCTGCCACCGCACCTTCAAGGAAATCCTGGGGGAAACCCTGTGATTCATGATTTCACAAATGCTTTCTGTTGTGTATTTGGATTTTTACACTGGATTCAGTGAAACATTTAAGCATTTTTTAACTGTTAAGGAAAAACACACTCAAAACAAACTATACTTTTTAACATTTAAGACTGTAAGCTTATTTGTCAGATCAGTCACTGATGATGGTAATGGCTGGTTGTAGCTCTACTCATCGTGGGCATGTAGATAGTGTTGTGCTGCATTTGAGCCAGACAGCGCCTCAGGCAATGGCTGGAGACTCTTAAATGCTTCTTGGTTTCTTGAATAGTGTGTGAAAGCCTCTTTCCTTGGAACTTTACTTTTACATAATCTGACCATCACATTCACTTCACATCACATCTCATGCCTTTCTTTATATGTCTTTTCGATTTGTGTGTGAATGCAACATCAGTAAGGCCTCGGAAATATATAAAAGTGGGCTGCCTTGTTCCCTTTGGATGATTCACTGAGTTGACACTATACAAAACCACCGGAGCGTGGCCTTTGGAGCACTTCAAATGTAGTTTGACAACAAAACACTGATTCAAGCATACTTTACTGTAGTTTTGTTCAATGATATTCACAATATATAAAAACATGTCACTTCATCAAATATCTTCATCTACAGCTTTCACCTTAAAACAACACAACCTTTTCCAGATACATTTCTGCCAGAAGTCACAAGCTGCCAAACTATATCATGTCTCTGTGTCGACACTCTCAACAGAAGCGAAGTGACCATTTAGACAACTAAACTGCCTCATCAGTGAATTACCATGAGCTGTGATGCTTTCATCTGCAGTCCCCTGCAAGCTGTGGCACATAATTTGTCAATTTCTAATGGTGCCATTGATAGTTTGATAAACAGACATAGAGATTTGACAGTGCTAAGTGAAGGCTTCAGCAAGTACTTTTTCACGTAGCTGCAACCAGAAGGAAAATGGGATGTTTGAGGGGCTCCGATCTCCTGTCGTTTTAGTGGAACATGGTCCAAAGCAGTCTGAGAGAAGAAAGATTTTATTTTCTGCCAAACACAGAGTATTTTCTTGTTTGCTCTCAGAAAATGATTGCTGATGCTAAAGTGAAATTATGCTAGGATAATAAGATGTAAATCCTCAATCAATCAATCAATCAGTCAGTCTATTAAAATACATTTTTGTAACAAACACTTGGTGACAGTGGAGAGGAAAACTTTTTTTTAACAGGCAGAAACCTGCTGCAGACCTCAGCTGTTAGAGGATGGTTGTCTCATATCAGAGAGAAAGAGAGACAGAGAAAGATTATGGGAGGGCAGAGAAGGGGGGACATAAGGGTATGTTGAGCCGTTCACACTCCCAATATATACGATACTACCAGACAGAAGTCAATAAGTACTTAGATAACCGAAAATTAAGAATATGGGTGAAATGACAAGTAGTATAAACCTTGGTTTGTAGACTAACACAGAGGAGACCAGGGTTCATACCCTAGTTAATGTTGTATTTATTTGCGCATATTCTCTTTGTAAATTTATTTTATGTTTCGTAATTAAGATCCATATGGTGTGATACTTTAATGGATGATAAATCCATCTTATTTCAACTGTTGCTGTTTTAACAGTTGACCATCATTCCTTTGTTGCAGCTTTCAAATGTCTACAAATCTTTGATGACTATTAACACCTTTTCATGAAAAGTGGAATTTAAATAATCCTTATTGTTGTAGTCTATACAATGTCACAATGTGAGTTTTTTCCATCTCTGAACACTTTTTTTTTTTTTTTTTTAAAGCATCACAAATTCATGGGGCCCAGCATTTGTGGGGAAAGTATAGAGCTGTGGAGAGACTCTAATAGATACAGGCTAAAAGTTGAAAAAATTTGTGTAAGATCTGCACTATAAGAGAGGTGTCAAAATTGGGAGTTGGACGTAGCATGTTAAACTTCAATTTGGTTTTCACACTAGCGAAAGTGATGTATGTGTCTGTATGGACCGCACCCCTCTGCCCTCCCCCCAGTCTGACAAACTGGCAAGACACTGAATGTTATATAGTATAAAATAATCTAATACATATATTCATATAATAAAATTACATTGCAACATATTTTTATTTTGTTAAATACAAATTTTACTCCAGCTCAGTGAAATATGTAATTGGTGAGACTCAGAGTAAATATAGAAATGTGTAATTCAGTTGTTATGGAGATATTTCAATAATTCCTAACTATGAAAGTATCTCACAAAGAGCTGATGGACATTTTTAAGGTCTCGTAAACTTGATAGAAGTCTTCATGGTCATTTTTTTCATGAAAGTCCGTGTCTTATTATGTCTAGTCGAATGTCCATGGAATGATCCACATTAACTTTTTTTTGTCTTCATATTAAGTTAATGTTAAGATTCATTCTTTCATTCATTCATCTTCTGAACCGATTTTATCCTCACTACAGTCACAGTGGTTATTTGAAGCTTATCCCAGCTACTTAAGGGTGAAGGCAGGTTACAGTCTGGATATGTTGCCAGTTCATCACAGGGCTGAGACAAAATCATTCTCACATTCACACCTATGAGCAATTTAAACTAACCCATTAACCTATCAGTGCTTGTCTTGGTGGTGGGAGGAAGCTGGAGTACCCAAAGATGTTAAGATTCAGTTCAGTTCAATTAAAGTTTATTTGTAGAGCCCTATATTACAACAAGGTTGCTTCACTGGGCTTTACAGAATTAAAAATACAACAGTCAAATAAACAATAGATGAAGAAAATGGATTAATGTCCTAGGGATCCCCTGTCCTTAGACTCTTCTTCTCAGCAAAGAAAAACTTCAAAAACCCAGTGGGAAAGTGGGAGAGACACAGTGGAGGAGAGATACACTCCTGTGGATGGACAGGCTGGAGACGCACCAGGACTGATGGATGTCCATTTATGGATATAGTTCTATATGTCTATTATGATGCAGTAGGGTGGGGGCATATGAGGGTGTCCATGTAGTCCGAAGAGACAGGTGAGGACGAGGAGGTCCATCCAGTCACTTTGGATTCCGTCATCATTGGGCCCAGGGAGCTACAATGTAAACAGTAGTGATTAAAGGGACACTGGGTGTAAATTATATTAACAGACTAAAGTGGTCTGTAGTATCAGGAGCAGATGATAGGAGTCAGTGCTCTGTACTTCCCCAGCATTCTTTCTCCTACGGCAGCTTAGACTGAACTGTGGGGTTCAGTGTGTTTTTTAACTAGCCTGACCATAAGCTCTTTCAAAGAGGAATGTTTTCAGTCTAATCTTAAATGTACAGACTGTAATGGCCTGTTACAGTAATCTAATCTAGACGTGACAAACTTTTAAATTAATTTTTCAGCATCATAAATATTGATATTAGCACTTGTATATTAGTACTTGCAAACATCAGCAGCAACAGCATTAACCACCAGATGTCAATAACACATGCAGTGATGTACTGGCCTCATAGAATCTTCCTCTACTATCCAGGAGTTAAACACCTCCACACAAAAGTCACTGACGCCAGGATGGGTTTAGACTGTTGTTTATATGGCAGGTGTGAAACTGTAACAACAAACGCAACGTTTTAAATGATACATAAAATAAAACAATACAGAAACCCATGTGTGAATGCTAATGCTGACCGGAAAATGCACACGGCAACTTAATGTAAATTATTAGCATTGTTAATATAACTTGTACATAGTTCTTGCTCAAACACACATTAAATTATGAATTGTCTTAACTTTTGTAATACATTTGCTTTCATACTTACAGGGAATACCCCTTATGAACTTCTAACAGCGCAATCAACTCACGACGGGCGGCACTCTGTGGTCTTGTGTGTCTGAGCTGCCGTACAGGGTTTATGGGAGACTTCCTGCTTCTCTTAAAGGGGCAGCGCACTAAACTTAACTGGATCAAATGAAACTGTCCAAACACTCCCCGCTTGGTATCTTGTAGATACCACAAACAATGAAATTAAACATCACTAGATAACAAGAAAACCATCTCAGAAATTGGTCTATAATAAGTCTTAACAGTTCCTTGGATGGCAACCCTAACTTTGGCTTTCCTTACTACTCCATCTTCACTCGGAACCGTCTTCATGATGACAACCATTGGCCACTCATTCCTCCTTGTTTGTTTGTCCCTTAGAAGAACAACATCCCCTTGTTTGATGTCAACTTTCTTGTGGTGCCACTTTTGACGAAGTTGGAGGTTACTGAGATACTCCTTGCGCCATCTGCTCCAGAAAGTATCTGCAAGGAGCTGAACACGTTTCCAGTGGCTTTTGAGCATTTCTTTGGAATTGACTTTGTCACAGATAAGGGACGCAGCTTGCGTCTTTTGTGTCAGCAGCATGACTGGTGAGAGAATGTGAGGATGCTCTGGGTCTGATGACACTGACAACAACGGACGTGCATTTATGATAGCCGTGACTTCTGCCAGGAATGTAGTTAAGACTTTGTGAGTGAGTTGAACACGACCAGCTTGCAGCAACATATTGTCGAGTATTCGACGTGCTAAACCGATCATTCGCTCCCACACTCCCCCCATGTGTGAGGAGTGGGGAGGATTGAAAGTCCATGAACACTTCTGGTCCTGCAAATAGTGTTGCACTTTACTTTTGTCTGGTGCATTTGCAATCATCTCATTGTGAGCGCCAACGAAGTTAGTGCCACAATCTGAGCGTAGCTGCTTTGTGGGTCCCCGCAGAGCAAAGAAACGCCTCAATGCATTAATGAAACTTGAAGAGCTCATCTCCTCCACTACTTCAATGTGGACAGCTCTCGTGCATAGACATGTGAATAGTATCGCCCAGCGTTTACTGTTTGCTTGTCCCCCTCTTGTATGCCTAGTGGCTATTTCCCATGGACCAAACATGTCCATACCCACGTAAGAGAAGGGGGGCTCCATCTGGAGTCGATCTACAGGCAAATCACTCATTATTTGCTCCTCAAACTTTCCTCTCAGTTTTTTACATGTGACACATTTACTTATAACTTTGCTAACACATCGCTTTAATCCTACAATCCACAAACCACTTTCGCGGACAGTGCCCTCGGTAAAATGCCTGCCCTGATGGTTTACCTTTTCATGATGGTGGCGTACAAGGAGGGTCGTGATGTGGTGACCACCTGGCGGGATTATAGGATTTGATTCTTTTACTCCCAGCCCTGCACGACTAATACGTCCACCGACTCTAAGCAAATTGTCATTTCCAATGATGGGGTTGAGCTTTATAAGTGGGCTGTTTCTGGGGAGGTTCTGCTTTTCAGAGATACATTTTACTTCAGTTGCATAGGTTTCAAGCTGCACATTTCTAATGATTAATATTTCTGTTTGTTCTAAGAGCTCAGGTGTGATGGCTGATTTACAGATGTGCCAACCAGAACAATTTGTATCTACTTTGGGTCGAGAGAAACCCTGTGCAACATGGATCAGGTTTGACATGGTTCTGATCAATGAGTGCCATGTGGAGAAACGCTCCCAACGTCCTGAACCTAGTGCACCCTTTGAGATGTTAGTGCAGAGTGTCTTTGCCTCTGGGCGTACATCTATGTCATTGTCTGGCTCTAGCAACTCAAATGCATACTGCATTGGCTGAATCTCTGAAGGGTTCTGAAGAAAAGCAGGACCTGTGAACCACGTGGTGTGTTGTAACTCAGCGGCTGGAACAGACCGTGAGCCGTGGTCAGCAGGGTTCTGATCTGTGGCAACGAAATGCCACTGTTCTGGAGTGGTTGACTCTCTGATGCGGCACACACGATTACTAACATACACATAAAAGCGCCTGGTCTGATTGTGGATATAACCTAAGACTACTTTACTATCTGTGTGGAAACTAGTCTTATTAATAGGATGGTCAATCTCTTCAATTATGACCTCTGCCATTTCAACCGCCATTACTGCGGCGCAGAGTTCGAGCCTAGGTACTGTCAGCTCTGGCTGTGGAACGAGACGTGCCTTACCTAGGACGAAACCAACTTCTGTTGTACCATCCTGAGAGGTGACCTTGAGGTACGAGACTGCACATATCGCCTTTATGGACGCATCTGAAAAGATACAAAGCTCTACACTTTTAGCTTGAGACAATGACAATTTAGTGCATGTGCGAGGGACATGAACTTTGCTAAGGCATTGAAGGGACAGTTGCCATTCTATCCACCGGCCTCTCAGGTCCTCTGGGAGAGGTGCATCCCAATCTGTGGTCTGCAGTTACAGTTCTCTGAGAAGCATTCGTCCTCGAATGACAACCGGTGACAGAAACCCAAGCGGGTCGAACACACTGTTTACGATTGAAAGTACCCCTCTTCTTGTGTAAGGTTTCTCAGTGTGAGGATTGTGAAAAGTGAAATAGTCTTCCATTATATTCCACTTTACTCCAAGGCTACGTTGATCCGGGAACTCATCCTTGAACAGGTTCAAATCTTGGAGATCTTTAGCTCGGTCTTGAGCTGAGAATGCATCCATCACTTCAACATCATTTGATGCTATTTTGTGGAGGCAAAGGTTTGAACCTGCCAACATCTCTTGTGTTCGTTTCAAGAGGTTGATGGCCTCGTGCTTGGTGGGAACAGACTTTAAGGCGTCATCCACATAGAAATCGCGTTCAATGAAGCGGCGAACGTCTGAGCCATATTCAGCCTCTGCCTGTCGAGCAGCTCTCCTGAGCCCATATGTGGCTACAGCCGGCGAAGGGCTATTGCCAAATACGTGCACGCACATTCTGTAGTCAATAAGCTCTTTCTGTGGGTCATTGTGCTTGTGCCAGACAAACCTGAGTACGTCTCTGCAGTCTTCACACACCAGAAAGCAGTAGAACATCTGTTGGATGTCTGCTGTAATTGCGACTGGATGTTTCCTAAACCTCATGAGTACACCTCACAGACTGTTATTCAGATTAGGCCCTGAGAGTAGCACAGTGTTGAGTGACATGCCTTCGAACTGCGCGCTGGAGTCAAATACTACTCTAATCTGCAACGGCTGTTGTGGGTGATACACTCCGAAATAAGGTAGGTACCAATACTCTTTGCCCTCTTGTGCCACAGGTGCAACCTCTGCGTGCCCGTTATCTAACATTTTCTGCATAAAGTCTATCAGATGGGCTTTCATTTCAGGATTTTTGTTTAAAGTTCGTTCAAGTGACCTTAGGCGACTGACCGCATAGTGGCGATTGTTAGGCAACCATGGCCTTGGCTGACGGAATGGTAACGGAGCGACCCAGCTCTGTGTCTCATCCTGGAAACACTCTACATCCATTATTTTGAGGAATAGCAAATCTTCCATTGAGGGTGCCAGCTTGTTATCATTCTTGGTTTGACAGAATACATTGGAACCTATCATTCCATTGTGTATGTTGTCCTTTTTATAAGAACCATTGACTTTGTTTTGTCTAATAGTGAGGCTGGTGTCTGGCTTAACAGTGAAGTGGTTCTCACACGGAGGAAAATGAGTTGGTCTCCCATCTGTCAAAATGTGAGTCTTGAAATTGGTGACTTGGGAAGGCTTATGGGTGCTGCCTAAGCACACATCTCCTATTATCACCCAGCCTAGGTCCAATCGCTGCGCATACGGTGCGTCGTGGGAGACATTAATCTGACTACGCACCTTATGGATCCTCAGAATGTCTCTTCCGAGCAGAAGTAGGATGTCAGCACTACTGTCTAAAGGTGGTATTTTGTGTGCGATACCTTTTGAGGTGCCTATGAGCCTGAGCAGCTGATGGAGTGGGGATTTCCTCCCTTTTGTTGGGAATTGTGTTGCACTCGATCAATGTAGGCAGGGGTATAGCAAGGGATCCATCGATGGCCTCTATCACGTAGCCACTGGCTCTTCTGCCAGAAGTGAGACCTATACCACTGCACGTCACACCACACCACGCGACATGTTACTCTGATCATCCAGCATGGCGTACATTTTCTGGCATTTGCTTGAATCATTGGCAGGGTAAACGTTAACCAGACATATTTTTGAACATGACCGTCCTAGAAAACCTTCCCCGCATACCTCAGTGCACCTTGAAACAATTGCTGCCTCTGGTACTTCTCGTTCCTCCCCGTCATAATCTGCTGGAGGCTGAGGCGTTTTGGGAGCACGATGGGCATTGGAATGCATGGCTGTTGGGTGCTTGTCACTATTGCATTCTGAACACTTAATTTCTGCTTTACAGTCCTGAGCCACATGTGGGTTAGTTGCACAGCACTTGAAGCAGATGTTGTGTTGCTTTAATATTGTCTTTCGTTCTTGAAGTGGCTTTTCTCTAAAGCTCCTGCACTGCTGTAAGGCATGTAGTTTGTTGTGTACAGGACAGTGCTTATCTGGTCCTTAAATGTTTGATGCTGTAACACTTGTTTTGTGTACTGAAACTATTCTTCGATTATATTGGTTCTCTCCATACTTTCTTACGTATGTCTTTTTTAACTGTAGTGGTGCACGACTCTGGCAGATTGAAGCTTGGATCATTACGTGCTCTTGCTTGTGTCTGAACGAACTGCACTAGGAATGCAAATGGAGGAAAGGTTACGTGATATTGCTGTTTGTAGTGTGAACCTTCCATCATCCACTTGTCTTGTAGCCCATAAGGCAACTTCTCTACAATAGGAGCGACACCCCTTGCTGTGTCAAGATAAGAGAGTCCTTGTAGGTATCCTTCATGCTTTGCTGCGTTGATCTCCTGCAGCAAGTCGCTGAGTTCTCTTAGTTTTTTATTGTCTCTGGGTCCTATCTTAGGAAACTGAATGAGTTTTGCAAATAAAGCGCCCTCTATTGCCTCTGGTGACCCATAGATCTCTTCTAGTCTCTCCCATATAAGTTCTAATGCCACGTCTGGTTTAGTTATGTTCATAGCTTTTATGCGCTGTGCATGTTTGGTGGACTCTGGACCAAGTGATTTGACCAGGAGGTCAATTTGCTCAGATGCCCTTAGCTCTAGAGTCTCAATAGTGTTGAAAAAGGATGATTTCCATGACAAATAGTTTTCTGGTTTGTCGTCAAACTTAGTAAGCTCTGATGTTAGCAACTGACTTTTCACTAAATATTTGGTAAGCTCTTTAGTGTCTTTGGAGAGGGTTGGTGTAGAAGGGTGGTACTGTGGACTCCCAACAGAGGGCAGTGTGTACCCACGAGACACATGGCTGTTGTAATTAACTGTGTGAGGCTGTGGCTGCATTTCAGGTGAGTAGTGTGTTTGATACAAGGGTTTATGTGAGTGGAAGTCTTTGGTTGCTGTGTATGGCTTATGTTGTGGCATATCAGATGGTTTAGGTTGCCCTGGATTTATGCTTTTCTCTGATTTGATGTCATTTGATTCCCCTGAGTCACGGCGTGCCTTATGTCTGTTTACATAGTCTGCAGTTCGCTCATAGGAATTTTGTGTCTCTTGAGACAGGATCGGGTGTCCATCAATTGTGTCCAAACCTGCTGCAGCAGACTCCAAAACTGCTGCTTCGGCTGCTGCAGCTACAGCTTCACCTTCTTTTGTCAAAACATCTAGTTTTGCATCTAATCTGGCCTTTTCCAGTTTAATTTCCACTTCTCTCTTTGCAAACTCAGCTCTCTTCTGAGCAGCTTCTGCTTTAGCACATGCAGCGGCAGCTGCTAATATTACACTTGAGGCTGATGAGCGGGATGATCTCTTTGAAACTGTAGATCTCACCTCGCACTCTTCATGCTCCATCTTTGAGCCTTTGCGCTGACTTGGAGATACTGCGTCTGTCGTGCTGGCCTGGATGCAGCGTGTAACAATGCAGCAGTCTGAAGTTTGTTGTAGGGTGTCCCTTTTCACTGTACTGGCCTCATAGAATCTTCCTCTACTATCCAGGAGTTAAACACCTCCACACAAAAGTCACTGACGCCAGGATGGGTTTAGACTGTTGTTTATATGGCAGGTGTGAAACTGTAACAACAAACGCAACGTTTTAAATGATACATAAAATAAAACAATACAGAAACCCATGTGTGAATGCTAATGCTGACCGGAAAATGCACACGGCAACTTAATGTAAATTATTAGCATTGTTAATATAACTTGTACATAGTTCTTGCTCAAACACACATTAAATTATGAATTGTCTTAACTTTTGTAATACATTTGCTTTCATACTTACAGGGAATACCCCTTATGAACTTCTAACAGCGCAATCAACTCACGACGGGCGGCACTCTGTGGTCTTGTGTGTCTGAGCTGCCGTACAGGGTTTACGGGAGACTTCCTGCTTCTCTTAAAGGGGCAGCGCACTAAACTTAACTGGATCAAATGAAACTGTCCAAACAAGTGATGACATGCATTCATTGCAGCAGTGCTGCTGAGATGTGTTGTAAACATGAAACTGGAGATGAAGTGAAGTGGTATAAAGTGAGGTTCCAGCCTTGTTGGGTTTGATATTTGTCAGAGGAGTTTTTGTGGGAAAGGTTTGTAAAAATGTTTTTTAGAGGTCGAAAAGAAACAGTTTACAGTAGACACTAAAACAAATATATGTAAACAAATATAAACAAATATAAGTAAAATTGAGCATTTTTTGTGTCATGTAGTATTTGTTTCTTCTTCAAAAAATTGAATTGCATTGTGTTGAATCAAAACACATACAGCACATACAGCATCGCAATGGACATGAATTGTATATCGTAGTTGTTTTCTATTTCTTTTAATGTTCTGGGTGGTGGTTTCATTGTGGGAACTTTTTGTGGACATGCACCATCACTAGAGACACCAACATTCACTGTTGAGTTAGCATTATGCTTTGTGGTTTCACAACATGAGTGTATTTCCAATGCATGGAGCTCACAAATAGTGGGAAAAAATGTCCTCTACATCTTTTTCAGTTTGTGCTTGGGCCTGACATAAAACGACATCTAATCAGTGGGTGTATATGGTCAATAATAAGTGGTCTTTACAGGTCCAGGTTGAGGTCTTCTGTAGTGTAATTCAGTATTTTAAACTGCAGTGAGGAAACAAGAGATGAAATAGGAGTACAGAAAAGAGCATGTGTGGACACACATGAATGATGGATTCATGGATGGAATGCTGACTTTCCTCTCTAATACCGTATTGGTCCGAATGTAAGACGGTGTTTTTTGCATTGAAATAAGACTGAAAAAGTGGGGGTCTTCTTACATTCGGGGTCTAGACATTATACCCAGATATCTTTCAAGCGAATTAGATGAACTTAACTCCCCAGGCCAAAGCAAACCCCTGTCAATGTTTACAATGTTTTTCCTTATTCAGATTTGTTTCAAGACTACAGGTACAGTTAGACTTCACTTTGATGGTTAATGCAGTTATTGCAATTTTGTTGTTTTATCACAGTAGATTGGTTTATTTA